>JAUMHM010085384.1:0-11651 GCA_032362435.1 Melikaiella ostensackeni | reverse complement strand
GGGGGGGGTGAAAAGGGGTGAAAATGGTATTATTGTGATTTCCGGCGGAAGTTGACGTCAGAGAGAAAAGAAAAGACCCGAAGCTTCATTTTTGAACACTAACGCTATGATGATTCGAATCGAATAATGAAGCTTCAGATGAATGAGAAAGAATACGAATTTTAAAGTATTTCTGCCTTTAAATCAATTAGTTATTGAATTTTTGTTAAATTTATAGATGTATAAGCAATTTTCAATGAAACTAATTAGAATTTAAATTTTTGTTTTCAAAATATTTCATTTCTCAATATGTTTACACTATGAATGTTCACAACATAATGTACAAATTAAAAATAAATAAGGAAACAATACTACGCTAGTCTGGGTCCTTTTGACAACATTTCAAATTGATCTTCATGGTCCGAATTTTCAGTATACTGGGTTTCTCCTTGATCTTCAAACGTTTCTTCGATATCGCTAAATTCCTCGGATAACTGAATTTCCGGGTTCAAGCAAAGACCTGGTGCTCTATCTCACGTAAAATGTCTTCGTATTCATCGAAATCTCTCGAAATTTTATCAAAGTTCGAACAATTGTCCGAACCATGACATTTTCTACATAAATCTATACATCGCAGACCATGCTTTTGACAACCACATCTATTACCTTCACAACTCGTTCCGCAGCTGCAAAAGATTGTTTTTAATAAATCTTCAGGTATGAATGAGGCCTCTGTAAAGCGAGGCATGAGTACTTTCAAATTATTGACAGTTTTTTCTTTCCAGCCCCACTTGGTTGCAGTTATTTTGTTCTAAAGCCACGTTTGAAGCTGAAAGTATGCTCTGTAAGAGTGCTGTGTAGCTGCTCCAACAGTTTGTGGTAATTTTTCTAATTTAAAAGTACCCTTTGCAGTCAATACTTCGTATTGATAAAATCTCAAATCGTTTAGAGATAATTTATCATTTGTGTACTTGTGAATAGATGAAATAAATTTACAACTATTTTTAACAATGACTTTTGCTTCTGCATCAGTCTGATAAAAAAGCTCTACCAACTTTGTCAACTCGGGAGTTTTAATAAGTGAATTGAATGTTGTTTTTTTCTTTTGCCTGCAAAAGCAGATGCTGTATCACAGCCAGTATAAAAATGTAGGAAACCAACAATTGAACGATAATCTTCATACTTAAAACTATTTGACGAATACATTGAGTCGCTTACATTGCCTGCACCTGGTTTCAGAATGTTTTTTTCGTGCGAATTTCACACTTTCAAAATTCTGGACTATTATTGATTTAACAGATTCCATGCCTACTTCGTATGCTCTGTGACAGTTAATACAATCGTTGCCAACAATTCCAGAAAATATTAACATAGTATTTGGTGTCTCTGGAAACGGATTACATATGCTGAAAAATTCCAATAATTTATCAAGACCTGTAACATCTCTCGTAATCCTAGACACTTTGGAATCAACATGCTGTTCAAACGTGGAATAAGAAACATTGCAAAAGTCTCCCATTTCGTTGCAAACTTCAACTAGAATTATCATAGTTGATACGAATTTTGTTGAAACGCTTTCGGCCATTCCACATCCGTGTGTCAGTCCACCCTGAGTCTTCATTGATCGCATTAAAACTTGCTCTAAATGCATGTCTGACCAAACTCCACACCAAAACTTTTCAGAGCGTCTCACAGTGAAGTAGCCATTCGCTGTAAATCGCTGAAATTGAGACTCGTCAATTACATCTTTCAACGTTAACATACATATCCTGAAGATATAAGTGGGCAAATTTCGCATAATTGTTGTGCCCGCTTGCATGAAAGTATGGAATCATTCCTTCAATATATTTTAAGTGTAGATCCGAGTGGCTTGAACGTTCTGCTTTTGTGAAATCTTTAACTATTGCCAACATATTCGAGTATTGGAACTAATGTTGTGCAGTCGGTCCCCTTTTTTACAATTTTTCTATCTCTTTCATAAATTTATCTCTGATTTCTGTAAATTCTTCCTTTTTCATTTCTTCTTTAAAATTTTCTGTGCCCAAGTTAAGCAATAATGCATCAAACAATCCCTTTTCTTCTTCTGTTAATTCAAGTGATTGGAAAATTATGGTAGCCAAAGCAACTTGAACAAGGGAATGTGCTCTGATGGCTTTGGAATAGGAATGTCCTACAAATGCTTTTTCAGCTGAATTTTCAGCTTATATCACACAGAAAGCTTCTTTTAGTCCGCTTCCGTTCATGATGGATCCAATCGTCGCAAGGAATGACATTAATGTATGAAATCCACCAAGTCTTACCCTAATCTTTGACAAACCATGTGGATCATGCTCTGACTTTACGCATGACATAATATATCGAGCCTTTTGATATAGAGGCTGATCAAATGTTACGAAGCAAATTTGTCCATTGTTGTTTCGTTTGTTTCCCTCAGCTGCGTGTACTATTGCAGTAAAATTTGTCTCGTAGTCGCTCGGTGGATTATTGACAAATGGTAACGGAATGCTTGTCGATGTCTTGTAATCATAATTTGAATGAACATCTTCCCTGAATCCACTGTAGCCCTTTGATTTCATATTTGAATATTTGGAAAAGAGCCAAGTAAAATCTTCCATCGATATTTTTGGACTTGTGAAATCATCATTCAAAATTTCCTGAATAAATGTTGTTTTTAGTCCTTTCGCACTTTTTTTTCAAAGCGTTTTATTTCAGTGAATCCGAACTTGTCAGTCACATTCGAAGATAGATTGTTTTTTACTCTGGCGATAGTTTTTTTATAAGATACACTTGATGACGGAGTTACGATTTTAAGTCCTCTCATTGCATGAAACGTTTTTTGCCATTGATAGTGCAAGTGTTGTAATCGGCGTTGTCAAATATGAACTGAATAAAACTTTCGGGATTACAAGTATGATTATCAGGATCATTTACGATTGAAGCTTTAAAGCTCACAGTTCTTCTTGTTTGGTCGGATTCGATATCGAAACAACTTTGTTGTTTCTTTACCCCATCTGTGCATCATCGACGATGAACCGAGTAAAATTGGCGATAAAAATGACCGTGTCCATGTTAATGTAATTATACCATGAGCAATTCTAGCTATTCTTTTTTCCACTTAATATCATTCTCTTTTACTTTTATCTTTATGAGTTTTTATAACAATCTCAAGAAAGGCGATTAATGACTCAGGAATATTTTCAAAAATATTTTTTTTCATTAAATTTTTGAGGAACGTAATTATTTTTATCGTGAATAGTCTGACGAATGTCCTCTAAGATAATATGACCAGCTATTTTAACAATTCTTATCCGTTCTATTTCAGAATTTGGTTCTTGATCATTATACCATTTTTTCCGAACTTGCTTACTCATTTTATGTCTGGAAAGAATAATGAGATCTGTTTTTAACTGTATAAATTCGACTTCACCAACAGGGTAGTGCTCCATCAAATTTGACTTAATACTCTGCAACTCCGGAAAATTACCTGTGAATTCTTTCTTTATCTCGTTTGAAGAAAATTGACTTCCACTTTTCTTTTTTTCAATATAATCGATCGTTTGTTGTACAAAGTCTTTCATACTGTCAGATGCAAGATGTCCAATTTGATTGGAAAGTCTTTTTACATAAAATTTAGCCGTATAGTTTACATGGTAGTTTACATGGTAGAGTACCTCAACTAAATCCTTACACAGCCCCACAAAAAAAAAGTTTTCTAAGTCCCGAGCTAAACCACTATACCTATTCGTTTTTGGGGTCGCTGAATTCGATTCCGGGGTCAGTTTGATCCCAGCAGGTCAGGATCAAGGTCAATTTAAGGTCATAATAGAGAAAACCATTGGATCGGAGAAAACCTCTGCTCTCAGACGTTTTTGGGGTCGCTGAATCCAAATCCAGGGTCCGTTTGACCTCATCAGGTCAGGATCAAGGTCAAGTGAAGGTCATATTAAGAAAAAACAATTGAACCGGCGTGAACGACTACTCCAAGACGTTTTTGGGGTCGCTGAATCCGAGAACGGGGTCATTTTCACTCCATCGGGTCGGGATGAAGGTCATCCAATGTCAAAATTGATAAAACCATGGAATTGGAGAAAACCTCTACTATTAGACGTTTCTGGGGTCCTTGAATCCGAATCCAAGGTCCTTTTGACCTCATCAGGTCAGGATCAAGGTTGAGTGAAGGTCATAATGAGGAAAAACAATTGAATCGGGGTGAACGACTACTACAAGACGTTTTTGGGGTCGCTGAATCCGAGAACGGGGTCATTTTTACTCCATCAGGTCGGGATGAAGGTCATCTAAGGTCAAAATTGATAAAACCATGGAATTGGAGAAAACCTCTACTATTAGACGTGTTTGGGGCCCTTGAATCCAAACCCAAGGTCCTTTTGACCTCATCAGGTCAGGATCAAGGTTGAGTGAAGGTCATAATGAGGAAAAACAATTGAATCGGCGTGAACGACTACTACAAGATGTTTTTGGGTTCGCTGAATTCGAATATTGAATTAGTTTGACTCCATGAGGCCAGGATCAAGGTCATGTCAAGGTCAAATAGAGAAAAAAACCATTAATTCGGAGTAAACCACTCTTCTAAGACGTCTCTGCGGTCGCCTAATCCGAATCTGGGTTCATTTTCAGATCATCAAGTGAGGATCAGGGTCAAACGAGTTTGTCCAAACAGAGTTTTGTTACATTTTCTGAATCCTTGCATTGAATATCAGGAATTACCCCTACATTCACTGTTTCTTATGGTGTCTCACCTTTTTATCCTCAAAAGATCTTACGAGCGGTTTTCTTTTACGCGTCACTCCGTTTTTATCACTTTCTGTCTTCAATGACCAGCAGTAATCACATATCATATTTACATCCCATCGACCTTTATATCTCATTTCTATTGTCTTCATATATTGATGGAACCTCTCCCCTTGCTCCTCACTAAAATCTCCTAGATTCGTTGGGAAGTAATTTATATGTGAGTGCGAATATTGTAACTTGAGGCTCATTAATCACCCAAGAAAATTCTTTGCAACTTCTTTGAAACTGATCCAGGCTGCTTCTTCGCCAATCGTTGTAGAAATGACGTCATCATCTCTCATCAGTTTGCGTATTTGTGGTCCATCGAAGACCCCTTCAGTTATTTTTGCGTCACTAAGAACAATTTCCTCATCTTTGTGATGCGAAAATAACTGAAGGTGTCTTTGATGGACCACGAATACGCAAACTAATGAGAGATGGTGACGTCATTTCTACAATGAATGGCAAGGAAAAAGCAGCCTGAATCAGTTTCAAAGAAGTCGTGAAGAATTTTCTTTGAAAACATAAAAGTGAAGAGTGCAAAGGAATAGCGGCTCTAATAGTAGCGAATTATAAAAAACTAGGGTGTTTAATGAGCCTCGAGTTACACTATTTACACTCACATATGGATTACTTTCCAACGAATCTAGGAGATTTTAGTGAGGAGCAAGGGGAGAGGTTCCATCAAGATATAAAGACAATGGAAATGAGATATCAAGTTCGATGTGATGTAAGAATGATGGCTGATTGCTGCTGGTCATTGAAGAGAGAAAGTAATGAGAACGGAGTGAAGCGTAAAAGGGAACCGCTCATAAGATCTTTCGAGGATAAAAAAGTGAGACACCATAAGAAGCAGTGAATGTAGGGATAATTCCTGATATTCAATGTAAAGATTCAGAAATTGTAACAAAATACTGTTTGGACGAATTCGTTTGACCCTGGTCATCACCTAATGAGGTGAAAATGACCCCAGATTTGGATTTAGCGACCCCAGAAACGTTTAAGAAGAGTGGTTTCCTCCGATTCCATGGTTTCTTCCTCTTTTTGACTTTGGCATGACCTTGATCCTGACCTCATGGAATCGAACTAACCCCGAGTTCGGATTTAGCGACCCCAAAAACGTCTTATAGTAGTGGTTTACATCGATTTAATTGTTTTTGCTCATTTTGACCTTCACTTGACTTCGATCCTGACTTTATGGGGTCAAACTAACCCCGGATTCGAATTCAGCGACCTCAAAAACGTTTAAGAGTAGAGGTTTTCTACGATCCAACGGTTTCCTTCATGTTGACCTTCAATTGACCTTGATCCTAAACTGATGGGTTCAAACTGACCCCGGAATCGGATTCAGAGACCCCCAAAAACGTATAGGTATGGAGGTTCTGCCCGGGTTTCAGAATTTTTTTGTGGGGCTGTGTATCTCTTAATGCTAAAGAGAACGTAAGCGAGGATTCATCTGAAAAAGAGCCACCTTTTCTGAAGATAAAAATAGAAGAAAGATAGAATATATCTAAATTAGATTTTTCATTTTAATTGAAATTCTGTCTTGGCCTCTCAAAGCCGTATTTACTTTTATTTTCAGAATCTTTATTTTTATCAATTCTATCAAATTTATCTCGTTTTGATAAATGTAAATTATTATTTTTATACTGAAATCAACTTCAAATTAATTGTGACTGTTGTGTCTGTGGAGGGTATAAAATTAGTTATTTTGTGGTTTTTGTAGGGAGTTTCAGTAAAAATTTTCTGTTGTTTTTGTTTAGGGTTTAAGGAAAAACTGTGGTGTATATGTTAAATAGTATTTTTTTTATTGTTCCGTCCACTGAAACTATTAATAACTAATAAATATAGGGTCCATCATATCCCTATTTTCACAACAGAATGGAAAAAAATATATATATATTTTTAAATAAACGAATTTTGAAGTTTTCTTCCCTTAATTACACAATTTTTAAATTGAGAGTATTATAATATGCTACGTCTATTATAATATGTCGAGCTGTTCAGGCCTCTATTATGTTTACGTTAATAGAATTGACAGTAACTGAACAGCAGGTCTAAACGTATGTTAATATAAATGCATTCATTTAAAAAAAAAAATTTATCCTTTTTTTCTTCATTTTTCTTCTCCTGTAGTTCTCTACTTTTCTCCCATATTTCTTCTTATAATTTCTCTTTTTCTTTCGGCTTAGCTTTCTCCTCTTCTTCTTTCCTCCATTTTATCATTCCTTCCCAGTCTTCTTTAGATAGTAAATCCCTTTTTAATCTTTCATTTTCTACTATTTTCCTTACTCTCGCGTTATGCTTATTCTGGTCATTTCTCGCTCTGTCATTATCTACATTTCTGTTTTCCTCCTTGTCTCCTCTTGCCTCCTTTATTAATTCTATATTCCTTATTTTTTTATGGCTTCGTGCATCTTTCTGTTGATTTCTTCTTTTTTCTTCCTTTCTTCTTCCCTTCTTTGGTCTAGAGTTTGGTTGAGGGGAGGTTGACCTAGTTCCCACCATTGTCTGCATCTGTGGCTTAACAAGGCCTCCCTTCCCACTAACTCTTCCAAGCAATCCTTGCATTTTACTGTTAGTCTTCGATCCATTTTCTGAAATAAATATTTTTCTGCTTTGTTCTGTTTTGTGTCATCAGTTGTGTAGGTGTATTTGTAAAGTTTCAGTAGTGTGAAATCAATTTATCAGATGCATGCCATTTCAAAAGGAAAAATTTTAAACCATTTTTTAACATTATGCTTCTTAATATCTTCAATATTCCAATTACCTGCTGCTGATGTAAAACCAGTTGAAGAGTGTCTACTAGTATTTGATGCAAATTGTAAATCATCTAAATTTTCGTCTCATGTTTTATGATCTTCTTCTTAATACGCTTTTATTGCCGTTTTCATTGACCTATTACATCTATCAGTTGGATTCGCTTACGCATGATATTAAGGAGTTTTTGAGTGTCTAATACCAAATGTTATAGTTAAGTTGAGTATTGGTTTGTTTACGTACTCTTTTCCATTATCTGTGAATAAAATTCTAGGTGTTTCCCATTTAGAAATTATACGTTCATGGAATTCTTTTTCAATTGTTGATGCTAATCTATTTTTAACTGGAATAATCTCCACCCATTCAGTCAACACGTCAACAAAGACTAGAATATATTGATCTTTCGACTTTGTCATTGGTAAAGGACCCATCATGTCTGATGCTACAACAGTCCATGGTTCTTCAGTTACTCTTTTTCCCATTAAGCCTATTTCATTATTTACCTTTGGTTTCATTCTCTGGCAAATGTCGCATTCTTTTACATATTTTACTGTCTCAGAGTACATCCCGGGCCAAAAACAATTCTCAGAAAATTTGGCATAGGTTTTTTCCATACTTAAATTACCTGCTCGTTTATTATCGTGATTCTCAATTAAAACTTGTTCGCGTAATTCATTTGGTATTGTTTATTTCCACGGGTTGCTATTTAAAGCTAAACTTGATTTTAAAGAGTCGGGTTTATGAAAGTATAATTGATTATCGTGTATTCTCCAGTTTGGATTTTCTTCTGGCCTATTTTCAACTTGTAGCATTTTAATATTGTAACAATTATCTTCAATATCTTTAAAATCCTTTTTTTCAGTTTCTATCACACTTGCCTAAATACTTGAAACTTTCACTTCATTTTCATTTGACCTTGATAAATCGTCTGGGACATGGTTTGAATTTCGTTTTCTATAAACAATCTCGTTGTCGTATTCTAGTTATTCTAGAGCCCATCTTGCTAATCTACCTGTTGGATTTTTCAAATTATGTAGCCACTTCAAAGCAATATGGTCAGTAATGACTTTGAACGAATGTCTCTCTAAGTATGGTCTAAATTTTCTGATTACCCAGACTACGGCTCAACACTATTTTTCCGAAGCTGAGTATTTTCCTTCTTCCCCATTCATACCTCTACTTGCAAGAGCTATAACATAATTTTCACCGTTTATATCTTGTGTTAATACGGCTCCTAATGCTATATCACTAGCATCGGTTTTAAGTTGGAATGGACTTTCAAAGTCAGGGCAGGCTAATATTATTGCTGTTGTTAGTAAATGTTTCAAAGTCGTAAATGCCTGTTCCTGTTTGTCAGTCCATTCCCACTTTACTTCCTTTTTTAATAGTTTTTTCAGGGGTTCTATAATCTCTACAAATTTCAGAATGAATTTTCTGCACCATTCCTATCAATCTTTGAATTTGTTTGACCGTTTTGGGTCTAGGGAAATTTAAAATAGGTTCGATTTCATCTTCATCTACTTGTAAACCCTTTTCATTAATTTTAATTCCTAAATACTTTATTTCGGCATATCCGAACTCGCATTTATCTAATCCTATCGTCAAACGTGCGTCCTGGATTTTATCTAACACGATTTCTAAATATTTTAAATGTTCTTCAAAATGTTTTGAGACTATTATTATATCATCGAGATAGCAGAATACATGTGGTTTCAAATCTGGTGTTATTATTCTGTCCGTCAGGCGCTGGAATGTAGCAGGCGCATTTGTCAGTCCAAACGGCATCCTCTCAAACTGATATATTCCTTTGCCCGGGACTATGAATACTGTTATTGGTTTAGATTCCCTGTCCAATGGTATCTGATGATATGCCAAACAAAGATCTATTTTTGACATGTATTTTTCTGATCTCAGGGCATCCAATATTTCTGACATTATAGGGATTGAGCATGAATCTTTTTTCGTTATTTTATTAACTTCCCTAAAATCCAAACAAAATCTGTATTTACCATTAGGCTTCTTTATCATTACTATTGGATCCGACCAATCACTATTTGAAGGTTCTATAATTTTCTCTTCGAGAAGTCTATCTTCTCCTTCGTTCATAAATTCTCTCATTTTTGGTGACACATAATAATATCTTTGTTTGATTGGCTGATGGCCCTGGACATCTATTTTATGGCTAGCTAGTTGTGTTGGTTTCAATTCTATTCCTTGATCTTTCATTTTTCTATCAATGAAATTTTCTAATTGCACTTGTTGTGCTTCATTCAATTCTACTATGCCTCCAGAAATTCCATCGCAAGATTCTAAATTTTTCTATTTTAACGAGTGTGATATTATTATTTATCACCGCATTATTTCTAAAATTATACCAATTACTTTTTCTAATTGCAAATAATTTTTCTATTATGGAAGCATTTTTTTCCTTGAATTTATCATTTCTTTTTATTAATTCAGAATCGTTTTTCGCTTCATTATATTTTAACGGACCTTTTAATTGTTTGTCTAATTCTCTAACTTTATTTTTTATACGTAAATTTGTGTTCACTTTGTTTTCCGTCTTTATTTTCTTTCTATCTCTTTTTATCTTCCTGCTATCTTTATCGATATTTTGTCTGGCTTGCTTATCTAATCTCTCGACGTCCACGCTGGTTCGTTCCCGTGTTGCGTCGCTCGCATTGTAGGGTTTGGGGTGCGTGGCAGCATGACTCACTACATAGCTAATCTTCGATCCGAATTTTAATTTCTTATCTCCCTTCTTTTTTATCTTTATCTTCTTCGGTCTCTTTTATAAGCGGTTCATACATACAGGTAGTAATTGGGTTTGCTTCTATCACATACTTTATGTTTGGTGATTCTGGTAACCGCCAAAGCTTATTTTTATAATCCATTTTCAAACCTACTTTTTCTATCATATCCGTACCTATGATTCCTATCGATTTTAAATCTGGTACAAGCCTAAATAAAAAGTATTTTTCTGTATGACCTATTTCAATTGGGATCAATACTTGCCCAATTATTTAATAACCCCCGCTTTCGTTTCCCTGATCTATACTATGCCAGCAATCACGTCGAAAATGGCCTATTTTCCCGCAATTGTAGCATGTAATGGGTTCTCGCGATCTATAATTTGAATTCCTGTTTCTTAAATTTGGATGCATTAAATCCTGTGCACTTGGATTTTCATTTGGGAATCTAGATTGAAACTGTTGTCTATCTTGTTGATTTTAATTTTTCGGTCTAAACTGTCTTTGTTGATTTTGTTCTTGTCTTTGATTTTGTTCCCAAGTTTGATTTTTATTCTTACTATTATCGTGACTTTCATAAGTTCCTTTATCTTTTTCACTCTTATCAGTTTTATTGTCATCTTTATCTGAAATGTTTTATTCCCGAACTCTTTTTTTTTATTTCGCTCATTCTATCTCCCATTCGCGTTCTATAATTTTTAATTCTGAAAAAATTTAAAAAAGAGTTTCTTGCGATATAAACTTTGTATTCTATCCTTAAATTTTCATATGTTTTTCTTAATTGCCATCATAAGCTTGAACGTGGCATTAATTTCTCAAATAATTGCTTTATTTCTGTTATGAATGCATGTATATCTTGACCTTTCTTTTGATTACAGAACTTGATTTTATTTCTTATTATTTCCGAATATCTCTCATTTAGGTATGCTTCTTTGAAATCGTCTATGAACTGTTCCAAATTTTGCCAATTATCTCTATTCACTTGAAACCAGTTTAATGCTTCATCTTCAAAAACTGCATCTAAATTTTCCAAAATGTCAATTTCGTTAATTTTATATCCTCTTTTGAATCTCATTAAATTATTTTAAAAATAAGTGGGACTATTCTCTGTATTATTCTTAAATATAATTGGCCAGTTTGACATAATTTGAAATAGGGTTTGAATCATTCCAAAGGGGAAAAGAGTCGCTGGAATTTCCTGAGAATTAGCCTCTTTCATATATCTCTCTACCCCAAAAAAAACATTTTCAATGTAAAACTTGGGAGGTGAGGGCTCTCTTCCGAACAACATACTAAAAAAAAACCAAATCTTTCGCATACGCTTAGTAAGGGCTGACTCCATTCGAATTATTCATGTAATAAGGTTATATG
>JAUMHM010085383.1:0-11651 GCA_032362435.1 Melikaiella ostensackeni | reverse complement strand
CTTCTATACCCAATACCGTTGAAAAACTCTAGAATGCGCTTACGGAATTCAAGTCTGTAAGAGTTGTAAAACATTCAAGGATTTAATCTAAAAAAACACTCATTTCCGGTGAAGAAACCATCACATAACCTTAAAATGATCAAACTTGTAAGTTTTCTGCAATACTTAGAGATTTATTCTTGAAAATGTCAATTTCCCTCGAAAAACTCTAACATAACCTTGAAGGGTTCAAACTTTTTAGTCTTGTAAGAAACTTAAAAATTTGTTCTTAAAAACACCCAATCACGTTAAAAAAAACCCTGAAATAACCTTGAAGTACTAAAAAATTTTTGTTTTCTCCGAAGCCTAACGCGAGTTCTGCTGGAAAATACTCATTTCCAGTGAAATTACCCTAACCTAACCTTAAAATGTTCAAGCTTGTAAGTTTTGTGAGACATTTGAATATTTGATCTAAAAAATACCCATTTATGGCGAAAAAAATTATCACATAACCTTAAATTGAATGAACGTGTCATTTTTCTGCAATACTTCAAGATTTTTTCTCAAAGTTGCCCAATTCCAGTGAAACACCCTGACATAACATTAAGATATTCAAACTTGTGAGTCTGGTAAGATACTTACAGATATGGTCTAAAAAATACCCACTTCTGGTGAAAAAAACATCACATGACCTTAAAATGATCAAGCCTGTAAGTTTTCTGTGATACTTAGTGATTTATTCTTAAAAATACCCAATACCGGTGAAAAACTCCAACATAACCTCAAAATGTTCAAACTTGTAAGTTTTGTAAGACCCTCAAAGATTTGATCTAAAAAATACTCATTTCCGGTGAAAACCACTAACATAACCTTCAAATGTTTAAATTTGTAAGTTTTTTCAACATAATTTGGGTATTTTGGTTGTTACTTACTCGTGCTTATTCAATAAATATTCATTTCCGACCGTAAAGAAGAGACATAACCTACAATTTCATGATCTGCGAATTTAATAACTTATTAGTTAATTATTCAATTCTATTGCTGCAATATCTGATAACAGTTTAATCAAGTTTTAAGGGAAAAAATTGCCGAAAATATCATTATAATTTAATTTTTAAATTTCTTTCTTAGTATAATTTAAATATTAAAAACTGGAAAGAGCGAATATTATTATTGTTTTCCAGTTAGTCACTTACAAATTTGAACCTGATAATAGTGGGCCTTACCATTCATATCCTTAGTTTAGGTTTGTGATTAGGTGAAATTGATTTTCCAAATTGTCTTTAGTAAAAACTTATAAATTTAATAGTATTTCATATATTATGATATTTTAAATCTATAATGAGCATATGGATTGAAAAGCCCAATATTGACAAGTTCGACTGTGTAAACGACTAATAGGCACATAATAATCCCAGTTTCAACTTTCGAGTTCCAAAAATTTAAATAACATTAAAAAGGATTGTCAAAATACGGTTATCATGATCATGGTTGGCCACTTTCGTAACCGGAAAAATTTCCCGTTCATTTCACGGTCTTTTCCCGGTTCACACAAATTTTTCCCGGCCATTGAAATTCAAGTTGAAATTCAAGAGTTCAAACTTTTAAAGCTGAATATTTTTCCATTCCTATTAATCAAAACTAAACCACAAACTAATGCGGCCAAAACTCGAAATTTCATGATAATAAACTATAAACGTTCAAAATCAAATAAGTTGCTGATTAAAATAAAAATTGTATGAAAGCCGATGTAGCCTTTTTTAATATTCATTTCAATTTATGATTATTATTCAATATATTGTATAGTACTTCAAATTTCAGCATATATTTAAATTTGATAATTAGATAATTAAAATGAGAAACATGTTAGAAGCGCGCTAATTTTGCAAGTAAAGAATGATGTTCGAAAATATTTTATTGGTTTTCTTTTCAAATTTCAGAACGTCTTTATCATTTGAATGTTTCGGATATGTATGATGTATTGAAATTCCCGCAATAAATATTATCCACTCCTTATTATAAATGAATAATTTACTACAATCTAGTAAAGGCAGGGAAATTGGAGAAGAATCATTTTCCGAGCTTACCGTAAGAAGTAATAAATATAAATGAATAGGTTCGGATTTATGACGAATCTCACAAATTCCAGTAAGATTGAAGATGATTTGTAAAGATAGGTATAATTTCATCGCCATTGTATCCTAGAAATTTAGACACTTGAAAAGACAGTTGCACCACCTGAGGTGTCAATGTCGCCTAAATTTCCCGAAAACCGCCCGCCTCGACTTCATGGGGCCCCACAGTGGGGCGAAACGTCAAAATTTGCTTCAAAAGAGCATAAAGCCCAGAATTCTAATTCGAGTTCGATCTTTTTTTTGGCATACTCTTAATTAAATTCCAAAGAGAATTATAACCGCCAATTTTGCAATTTCTTCTTTATTGCACTTCTGTGTTAACAAGTAAAGTGAAAAGATGGTTATTTTTACAACTTTATTTTTTATCTTGTCACAAATAATCGAAATAAACTCGGAATTATTCAATATCAGTACAGTGACATCTAAGATACAAAATTAGTTCGTGAAATATTTGAAATAATTTTTCTAAACAAATTGTGTAAACAAATTTCAAAGTTGGTGGCTTCACGATTCAAAATATTTTGTTCATCAAATTTACTTCGTATTCCACCGTTAGTCGTGCACAATAAAGAATATTGTAACAAATTGAGATTTTATATTTTTATAAACAAATTATATCAACAAAAAAATACAAATTCGCTGAATTGTCAAGCCAAAAGCCGAATTTTCGACAAAAAAGTAAATGCAAATGTTTGTTGAATACTCAATTAAAATAAATAATCTTTCAACCAAACAGTTTCATTTTTAACCAAAAGTGATGACATTTCTGCCAAATGAGATGAACTTTCAACAAAATACTCATCATTTAGTTTTTAACCGAAAGTGATTTTTGAGGCAAGAAATGAAAAGAAATTCCAATAAGACAACGATGAATTGACTGCAAATAAGTTAGTTTTTAATAAGACAGTTTGATTCTCTATCAAAATAGTTATATTTCAACCACAAAAGAGTTCAATTTTAAATCGAAAACAGTTCTATTGATCCAAAGAAGACGAATTTCCAACAAAATAGTTGAATCCTCAACCAAAGCCGAATAATTTACAAAGCTTAATGACGAATTTACAACGAAATAGTTGGTTCTTCAACCAAAGAAGATAAATATATTCAACCAAAAATGAAAAACATAAATTTTCAAGTAAAGAGATGAATTTTCAACTAAAATAATGAATATGTACACAAACAAAAATTGATTCTCAAAAAATTAGTTTAACTACTTAACTAAAAGTTCAACTACTTTGTTGAAAACTTTTTTTTTGTTAAACATTCATCATATAAGCTGGAAATTCATCTCTTTCGTTGAAAATTAATTTTTTTGATTGCAAATTCAATTACTTGTTTAAAAAATGAACTCTTATTTTGAAAACTCGCTTTTTTTGCAGAAGACTTATCACTTCAGTTCAAAATTTATTCCATTGGTTGATGAATGAACTACTTTGTTAAAAATTTGTTTTTTTTCTTGGGAGAAATTTTTTCCCGACTGAAAATTTAACTATTCCATAAGCGGGTAAATATTTGACTTGTCATCGTGAAAATTCATGTGTTTTGTTGAGAATTCGTTCATTAATTGATTTTTGATCGTAGATGCCACTGTGCTGATTTTGATTGATGGCGAGTTTATTTCGATTGTTTACGGAAAGATAAAAAATAAAGTTGTAAAAGTGATATCTTTTTCAACTTCCTAAAGATCGAAATGAAATCTACTTTCTTATGAAAATTTTGTGTGTAATGCAAAATTTGACAACTAATTGAAATGTGAACCTGGTACTCATAAAAAAATTAGGTTGCCAAAAGAATTTACGTACATTCAGGTAAGAGAAATGAGACCCTCGTTGCCTACAAAAAATGGTATTCTAAAGGAAGATGTCATATGGACAATTTGTGCATTCTGTTATTATGTACCACTGAGTACTTTATTTACATTTTTCTCTAATCTTATGATTTTTACAGATATTTTCAATTCAAAATATATTTAATATACTTTCAGTGTACTATACATTTGTTTTTTCTGAGTATACTGTTCATATAATTAAAATGTCATCCTGGCACTTCTTAGAAATATTATAAGGTTGCCGGAAGGATGTACGTAATTTGAGGTATAATAATTGAATACATTTAAAATTAAATTTCATAATTAAATGTGAAAATATTTAACTATCTTATTATTGTCTATTTGGACTCAATTCTGAATCTTGATATTTGGGGCTAAGAGTTTCTGTATATAGTTTCCTAAAATCTATTAGCATTCTTCGAACAGATGATTTTTACCAGGGTAAAAAATCAACAAAATAAAAAAAAATTGAAAAATTATTGAAATGTTTCTTCAACTAGCAGTATGGTGAAGTGTTTGCAAAACACTGGATTACAATTTTTTGGATTTTATGTGCAGGAAGTTATGTTAAAAATTATTTTATCTATTTTTATTTTCCTGCTTTTGTCAATATAGTTTTCAGTGTAATTGATAAAAATTCGGTGAACAAATTTGGTAATGTTACTAGAAGTCCGGTATAGAGGTATTAAAGAGTTTATTCAATTAGTAAAAACTTAGATTGGATGCATTACAGAAGGAATTATTGATGGAATGCAAGTTTCATGTGTCTTTTCCTAAAAATATATTTCATGTTAATAAGAAAATATGTTTTGAATTCTACAAAAAAAGATAACAAAGAAACTTTTAATGAGAATATCAATAAATTTTAAGAAATTTATTTGAATTTGGTTAAAAGAGGCTGCCGTGCACATATACACAATTAATATGCGTTCCATTATTTATATCTGTAGTTGGTTTTGGACGATCTTTTTTCTCTCTCTTCTTTTTGTTGTGTCCATTCATTGTACATTTGTCTCTAATGAGTCGGAAAAGCGGATACTCTCGAAGTCTAGTTTTTATTTGTGAACTTCTTGGGTGTTCCTTTTTCAACACACGAAAAAATTTCATAAGAGAGTAGATTTCATTTCGATTTTCAGAAAGTTGAAAAAGATGTCTTTTTTACAACTTAATTTTTAATCTTTCCGTAAACAATCGAAATAAACTCGCCATCAATCAAAATCAGCACAGTGGCATCTACGATCAAAAATTAATTAATGAACGAATTCTCAAAAAAAAACACATGAATTTTCACGATAAAAAGTCAAATATTTAACCAAAAATGGAATAGTTGAATTTTCAGTCGGGAAGAAATTTCTTCCAAGAAAAAAAAACAAATTTTTAACAAGTAGTTCATTCATCAACCAATGACATGAATTTTGAACTTAAGTGATGAATCTTCTGCAAAAAAGCGAATTTCCAAGATAAGAGTTCATTTTTTAAACGAGTAGTTGAATTTGCAATCAAAAAAATAAATTTTCAACGAAAGAAATGAATTTCCAGCTCATATGATGAATGTTAACAAAAAAAAATAGTTTTCAACAAAGTAGTTGAACTTTTAGTCAAGTAGTTGAATTTTCAACTAGAGATGAATTTTCAACTAAAGTGATGAGTCTTCTGCAAAAAAAGTGAATTTTCAACAAAAGAGTTCAACTTTGAAACAAGTAGTTGAACTTGCAACCAGAAAAATTCAACTATTCTGTCAAAAATTCGCCTTTTTGGAGAAATTCAACTGTTTTTGATTAAAAAAAAATTGGTTGAATTATCAACTATCAAATTTTTAGTTGAGAATTTATTTTTCTGGCTGAAAATTCAAATACTTGGTTATCAATTGCACTAATTTTTCGAGAATTAATTTTTGTTTGTTTACATATTCATTATTTTAGTTGAAAATTCATCTCTTTAGTTGAAAATTTGAGTATTCCATTTTTGGTTGAATATTCATCTTCTTTGGTTGAAGAACCAACTATTTCGTTGCAAATTCGTCATTAAGTTTGGTAAATTATCCGGCTTTGGTTGAGGATTCAACTATTTTGTTGGAAATTCGTCTTTTTTGGATCAATAGAACTGTTTTAGATTTGAAATTGAACTCTTTTGTGGTAGAAATATCAACTATTTTGATAGAGAATTAAACTGTATTGTTAAAAACTAACTTATTTGTAGTCAATTAGTCTTTATGTCTTATTGGAATTTCTTTTCATTTCTTGCCTCAAAAATCACTTTCGGTTAAAAACTAAATTATGAGTATTTTGTTGAAAGTTCATCTCATTTGGCAGAAATGTCATCACTTTTGGTTGAAAATGAAACTGTTTGGTTGAAAAATTATCTATTTTGATTGAGTATTCAACAAATATTCACATTTACATTTTTGTCGAAAAATCGGCCTTTGGCTTGAAAATTCAGCGATTTATGACGAACCTCACAAATTCCAGTAAGATTGAAGGTGATTTGTAAAGGTAGGTATAATTTCATGGCCATTGTATCCTAGAAATTTAGACACTCGAAAAGACAGGTGCACTACCTGAGGTGGCAATGTCGCCTTCATGTCGGCATCCTCATTGTCACAGTGGTGCCAATGCCACCTCAGGTGGTGCACCTGTCTTTTCGAGTGTAAAGAATTGTAATTTTTACTTTGGGAAAGGGAATTTTGGTAAAGAATTTTTTAAAAGAATTACGATTATTATAACTTTCATTTTATGTTGACTTTAGAACAGAAAATTTCGTAGAGAATTATAATTTCATGTGAAACAGGGAATTTTCGATATAGACCGGGAATTTTGGAAAAGAAACTGAATTCTGATTTAGACGAAGAGAATTAAAAAGAAAAAAAAACTGCTTCAAATCAGAATTCATCACAACTTGCAACTTCATTTGTCAATTCAATGTCAAAAATGGGTTTTCGTTTATTATATTTGTTTATAAAAGTGACGGATTTAAATGTTAAACATAAAAATATGCTGTTTTATATAAAATTTGCTCGCGACAATGGCTATTGTTACTTATTAACAATGTTCTGCATTTAAGCCTCTCCATTAACACATTTAGAGGCAGACTCGCGTGAAAAAAAAACAAAGATTCTGCTCGAAAATGACATAATTTTGCTTTAGTTTATCCAGTTTGTGTAAAAAAATCTGCCTGCTTCGCGGACACATTCTCATCGCGTGCTTCGCTTGCAAGTTTGAGCGCGCCTAAGGCGCGCGATTCGGTCGTCGCGCTTCGCGCCTCGAAACATGGAGTTTCAGTAAAGGAATATAATGTTGAGTTTAGGACCGGGAATTTCCTTGAAGAATTATAATTTTTACTTTAGGATAGGGAATTGTAGTAAATAATTTTCTAAAAGAATTATAATTCCAAGTTGGGACATGGAATTTCAGTAAAGAAATATAATGTTGAGTTTAGGACATGAAATTTCTGCGAAGAATAAATTTTTTACTTTGGGATAGGGAATTGTAGTAAAGAATTTTCCAAAAGAATTATAATTTCGAGTTGGAACATGGAATTTCAGTTTCAAATTCCCTGTCATAAACTCAAAATTATATATCCTTACTGAAATTTCATGTCCCAACTCGAAATTATAATTCTTTTCGAAAATTCTCTACTACTATTCCCTATCGCAAAGTAAAAATTATAATTCTTCACGGAAATTTCCTGTCCTAAACTCAACATTATATTTCTTTACTGAAACTTCATGTCATAACTCGGAATTATAATTCTTTTAGAAAATTCGTTATTAAAATTCGATGTCCCAAAGTAAAGATTATAATTCTTCACGGAAATTTCATGTCCTAAACTCAAAATTGTATTTCTTTACTGAAATTGTATGTCCCAACTCGAAATTATAATTCTTTTAGAAAATTCTGGGCTTTATGCTCTTTTGAATCAAATTTTGACGTTTCGCCCCACTGTGGGGCCCCATGAAGTCGAGGCGGGCGGTTTTCGGGAAATTTGGACTTAGTTAAATGAGAGCAATGTGAATCAGAGAAAATGAACAAGAACCAGTCTAACTGAATTCAACAAATTCAATATTTTCTGTGTCCATTTTCTTAAAATAGATATAAATGAATAGGTTCGGATTTTTGAATAACTGATCAAAAAATTAGTTTAAGGAAACTTTACATTAATAAAAAAAATAGTCTTGAAAATCATCAGATTTTCATGAACTTTTGATGCTTTATTGACCAGACCTGCCCAACAAGGGGAAATTCCCTATCAAACCATATGGGGCGCTGCCACTTCCAGTTCTTCCGAAGAGCTAGAGTAGGCTGCAGTGGTGGGAGAGTCGCGTGGTTGTCTCTCGTTGTAGTGACGTAGCGTAGACCCGTAGATACGAAATATCTGTAGGGGTGCTTACGGGGCGACTATGTTGTCAATATAAAATGTAAATAGCAACTACAGAGTTTTGATTATTTTATTAGAGTAATTTAACATTTATTTGCAACGAAGGTGATTGAAAATAAAAGGTGACACAGAATATGATTTTTAAATTGTTTAATTTTTAATATCACACGTTTGTACAGAAATGTTACATGATACTTTTTGAAGTATAACAATATATTCACATTATGTACAAGGTAGGAAGATAAGTTGTAGGATCCAAACATGATTTGCATTAAATTTCAATTAAAAATTTCTAGTCTGAGCATTTGATCATACATCAGTTAAGAATGAATGAAGTTTATTTTATTTCTTACTTGTGCTGGTAAATTTACATTATAATTTGTATTGTAAAGTATTGCATAATCACAAACAGACATAAAATTATTTCCAGAGCCATACGGAACTAGTTGAATTTATAGAAACACTTTTACAAAGAAAAAAAAATAATTTCCAGAATTGAATATTCGTTTTCTTTAGTTGCACATTAATTTTCCTAACTAAAAATTCAACTATTTCAGTTAAAAATTCATCATTTTAGTTAAAAGTTCATCTCTTTGTTAAAAACACAACTATTTTTGGTTGAAAGTTATTTCCTTTTGTTCGAAAAGTTTGACACTATATTTCTGGTTGAAAATTCAACAATTTTGTTAGAAAGTCATTTTTATTGGTTCAAATTTAAACTCTTTTTTTGAAAACTCGTCTTTCTGGTTTGAAAATTCATCTCTTTTGGTAGAAATTTCATCTTTCTTATTTAAAAATGCAACAGTCTGACTGAAAAATAATCTGTCTTGGTTGATAGTATTCAACTACTTTGTTGAAAATTCGTCTTTTTTGATTGAATTTCACTGTTATTCATTTGAAATTAGATTCTTTTTTGCATAAAAATTCATCTCCTTAGTTGAAAATCCAACTGGTTTTGGTTGAAAGTTATTTACTTTTTGTTTGAAAAGTTTACTATTATATGTTTGGATAAGAATTCATCTTTTTTGGTTCGAAATTTTATTATTTGGTTGAAAATTCAACCATTTTATTAAATTTTTTTCTCTCTTGACTGAAAAACCTTCCTTGGTTCAAAGTTCAACTCGTTTTTGAAAAACTCATCTCTTTGTAGAGATTTCATCGTTTTTCTTTAAAAATGCAACAAAATAATCAGTCTTGGTTGAGCGTTCAACTATTTTGTTGAAAATTCATCTTTTTTGATTCGAAATTTTATTATTTGGTTGAAAATTTAACAATTTCATTGGATTTTTTTCTCTCTTGACTGAAAAATCTTTCTTACATGAAAATTCAACTCATTTGTTGAAAATTCGTCTCTTTTAGTAGAAATTTTATCTTTTTTGTTTAAAAATACAACAGACATAAATATATACATACATACATACATACATACAAAAATACAAAAATACAATATTCTGTCGGTCATGACTAACCGACGACTGTCGATAAAAGTATTAATAGCTGACACTCGACAAATATGAATGAAGTTGTGTAAAAATAAATTTTGGACCCCAAAAGTGGATCATTTTGATCTGAAGTTGATAATCAGAATGATATGCAACGGTTTTATATCCCGGGGCTTACTGTATTTACATCATTATACAAACCTCCCACTATTAAGAAACAATTGCAATGTAATTCCCGCTTTTAACGCTTATACTTAAAGAATTTTGAATGCATAGAAATTTTACCTGTATTCTTGCAAGAAAATATAAGAAAAAGAATGTTTGTAAATAACGCTTTAATGTTTCTAATTCTCATAAGCAATGCAAGTCTTGTACAAAACCTTATTTTCATTCCCCACTACAGTCTTAAAGCTGAAAATGTAAAAGCTTAAACCGAAACTCTCGGTCTATAAAGTCTAAGTCCAAAATGAATTAACACAGTAGGCTCACATCAACTTTCGAATATTATACTTTATCTAATATTTTAGTTGAATATTTAGTCAGGTGTCATAAGAGAGTCAGCAGATCATAAGGAATCTTTTTTCACAGAAATCTAAAAATTATATTTTATTAATAATGTTAATTATATTACTTTGAAATTATTTTTATTATTTATGATTTTTTAAAATTTTATTTATAATATTTGTTTTTATTAATTTTTTATCAATAATAATTTTATATTTTATCAATAATAATAATAATTTTTATTAATAATATTTTATTTGATTAATAATATTTATTATTATTATAATTTATATTTTTTATTAATAATAATAATTAGTCACCCTAATTGGGATTTAGATTTTATAATTATATTTCACTCATACAACTTATATTTGTACCCGTGAATAATGTGAATATATTATTATACTTGAACAAGTATCATTCAACAATTGTGTACAAAATTGTTGAATGATTTTATTGAAAAAAGCACTTTTTCAACTATTCTTTTCAATTATCTTCATTGAAAATAAATTTTACATTACTGTAATAAAACAATCAAAACTCTAATTGCTATTTACATTTTATACTGACAACATAGAAGCACCCTTACAGGCATTTCGTATCTTCGTGTCTACCTTACGTCACTACAAAGATATTTATCTTGTGTGTATGTTGGTTTACGATCTTTTAATTTCAAAAAATAAAATATCCGAAATTGACATTATTTTGGTTGTTAGAGTCGATTCTACAAAATCGATTCTACTCGATTGTATAATTCGTGTATGTTTGTAAAATAATCTACTACCGCCATCACACCACCCAATGAAACTTACAATTTTGGATATTTCTATTTAATTATTTAAAATTAAAAAATTGTAAACCAAGAGGAAGGTGCTAAGCAATTGCGGAAATGAATTTTAAGCTTGAAAAGTATACTTAGTATTAAGATAGCAGGTTTGACGTTTGAGGTTAGGTTGGCCATGTTCTCCTTATTTTTACTTTTATAATAAATTGAAGTAGTTTTATGAGGAATTCTTTCTGTATTGATATTTCTCAATGAATAATCTTCTGTCCTATTCATAAAGTATAATTTAGAAAATTTGCATTAACTCAAAAAATGAGTTTTACCGACTTTTTCCAACTTTTACCATGATGACCGTAATTACCTACTATAGGTTTCAAAAATGTTGACCTCCCTACAAAAGTTAGATTAAATCAGTGAGAAAAAATCGCTAAAGAACGAAACAAACTTCATTGTAAAGGTCATTTTAGTAGGCACAAATTCTCCATTCATGGTTCTTCGTAGGTTAATTATAACAAAAGTTACGGTTGGATGAAGGTACAAAAACACGGTCAACAAGGCAAGTTTCACGACAGTGAACTTTGACTGGCTCTATTTTGTTAAAAAAT
>JAUMHM010085382.1:0-11652 GCA_032362435.1 Melikaiella ostensackeni | reverse complement strand
CGGATTATTGCTTTGCAGGTTCGAAAATACAAAAAAAAATTAGATTTAGAATTTTTCACAAAAAGCCATTTACTGTATATTTGGTGCGGGGTCCTTTAAATGTTATGTGTAAAATTCATCTTTTTTGTTAAGTTAAACTGTTTTTGATTTAAAATTGAAATCTTTTTTGATTGAAAGTTGAACTAATTTGTTAAAAATTCATTTTATTGGTTGAAGATTCATCATTTTAGTTGAAAATTGATCTTTTTCGTTAAAACTTTCTCTTTTTTAGTTGACGATTCATCTTTTTTGGTAGAAAATCAATCTTCTTGGTTGAAAATTCATCTCTTTGGTTGAAAATTGAATCATTTTGTTAAAAACTCGTCTTTTTTATAGAAAATTAATCTTTTAGTTTGAAAATTAATCTTTTTTTAGTTGTGAATTTAACAACTTGGTTGAAATTTTACCTTCCTTGTTAAAAATTCATTTTTTTTTCACTTGATGATTTATCATTTTAGTTGAATATCCATATCGATGGTTGAAAATTTAACTATTTTGTTAGAGATTCGTTTTTCTATTAAAAATTTATTTTTCAACTAAAAATGTAACTATTCCATTTTTGGTTGAGAATTTATCTAGTAATGTTGTTGTAATGTTGTAATGTTGTCTTGTAATATTGAAATATTATGTCAGTCATGACTAACCTACGACTTTCAATAACAAGTATGAAAATTATTTTTATAATAATTAGAATACTATAAAGTAGTGTTGGATATGCATTTTTCGAGAAAATTTTAAAATACCTACGTTTATCACAACATATTGCTAAAGAAATCAGATTCGATGAAAAAAATTAGTAGATACCTATATTTTTGCACAAGAATCCCGATTTTAAAATAATTTCACTTCACTAATTTATCACGAGTTATGCCATGCTATAAACTTTTTGTAAGAGAGTCATTCCATTTTGTTTGGCCGATATCAATTGCGGCCTAATTTTAAAAAATTTTGATACTTGACTATCATAACTATCAATGTTGTTGGAACTTACTTGTCACATCAATTTATTAAATTATTTATTTTTTATTTCGAAATGTGATTTTTAAAGTGCAAGCGTGCAAAAAAAAGTCACATTTATGCGCATTAAAGAATTGAGAAAAACTCAAATTCTACAATTTACAGGATTCGAAGTGCTCTATGGAACTGGAAAAAGTATAAAAAAGTATCTTTCATACTTTTCCGTATGTAATTAACTGCGCCGAAGACTATTAATTTGCCAAAACATTATTTGCCAATGGCGACCTATTTTCGAAAGAAACTACTTTTTTCAATTTTTTTTTCATGGATTGAAATGTTTATTTATTAAATTGTCTTGTAAAATTATGTAAATATAACATTTTTCTATTAGAAAATACGAATTATCAACAAAATACATGCATTTTCAACTAAAAAGATAAATTTTCAACCAAAGAGATGAATTTTCAACTAAAATGATGAGTCTTCAAACAAAACAAAAAAAAAACGATTTTTTAACAAAGTAGTTTAACTTCTAGCCAAGTAGTTAAATTTTCGACAAAGAAAGATTTCCACAAAATAATCAAATTCTCAACCAAATAATAAGATTTTTAAATTCTAACCAAGAGATGAATTTTTAAACCAAAATCAATTCAAAATCAAAACAGTGAAACTTTCAATAAAAAAGACGAATTTTCGATGAAAAAAGGATGACTTTTTTTACAAAATTGTTGAATTTATAACAATATGATTAAATTCTTGACCAAATAATATTTTTTAACTTTAACCAAAAGGGATAGATTTTCAAACCAAAACGACGAAATTCAACTAAAATATAAAATCTTTAACCAAAAAAATGAATTGTTCATCGCTGAAAGTTCAAGAAAAAAATGGCGACTCGTTTTCGAAAAAATTAACTTTTTTCCAAATTTTTATTTTATGGACTGAAATGTTTATTCATTAAATTTTCATGTAAAATGATGTAAATATAAATATTTTAACACTTGTTTTTAGTATAAAATTGGCTTTCTTCTCGAATTTTCAACTGTTAAAAATTTAGCTATTAGAAATCGAAGACAAATTAAAATTAAAATTGAAATTTAATAGGATTTCAAAGAATTTGAAATATTACCCTAAAATTTTTAAAATCATTCGAAATCCCTTTATATGACTGAAATCTATTATAAATAAAATTTACTCTAAAATATTTAAAATCATTCAAAATTCCTTGAAATGATTGAAAGCTATTCAGAATTTCTTTTTTTTCTCTACTAATTTTTATCCTAATCCTAATTAATTAAAATTCAGCTATTGGAAATATAAATGTTGAAAATTCAATTTTCAATTTTCTTCAATTTTTCAACAGTTGAATTTTGTATTAAAAACAAGTGTTAAAAATTTTATATTTACATAATTTCACATGAGAATTCAATAAATAAACTTCTTAATCCATAAATTTTTTTTTTTTGAAGAAAGCCAATTTTTTCGACAACGGGTAACTATTGTCAAATAATGTTCTATTTGATTAATTTCTTTCTTTATTTCAGGTTGTGCAATTTTGTTAGGCATACTTTACGTTTATTTTTTATTTCTTTATTTTTTGATCACTGAAATTTGTTAGTTGGATCAATTTTTTATATCACTTTACTGAAAAAAGTAAAAAGTTACATGAGAAAAATTATCTTTAATATGAAATAATGGGGGAAAATTTGTATTTTAAAAATAACTATTTTTCAATACTTTCGAAACGTTAATAAAATCGCAGGGATTAATTTTTTTAATTGAAACACACCTCGTAAGGTTTATTTTTTATCAGATTTTTCAGAATTTCAGCCCTTTTTCAATTTTTTATGCTGAAATATTGAAAATTGCATTTTAAAATTCGTCTCTTCGGAGGTTTTATTCATTTTTCTGCACCCTTACACTTTGAAAGTCAAATTTCGAAATAAAAAAAAAGTAATTCAATAAGTTGATGTGACAAATGAGTTCCAAAAACACTGGTAATTATTATAGTTAGGCATCAAATTTTTTTTAAATTAGGCCGCAACCGACTTCGGCGAAATAAAATGGAATGACACAAGAATTTTTTTTCGCTTTATTCCTTGTACTTTTCTACTCAATTTAAATAAATATGAAATTGATTAAACATAGAACTGATTCTTTTAATTTATGCCTGTTAAAAACATTGCAAATTTTGAATTGAACTAATTGCAAGAGGGGACGATTTATCAATTTTATTTGTAATCATTTTCAAAATATAAGAACGATGCGGTTGAACAAAATGAAAAATTAGTTTAATTTTAATACACTTACTAGGTTTAATTTTCGAGGCCTCAAATTTAATACACGTTTTTGCAAGATTTTCGAAAACATTAGTTTTTCAGTCTCTTAATTTTTAAATGTTCAGTCCGGAACGTTAAAAGTTGCAAAATTTACAGTTATTCAGAATATTATTCAATTTTGGCGCCATCAAATTTAAAATTATGAACGGTGCATAATTTTTTTCTGATTTCTGTTGTTTGGAGGTTATATGAACGCTTTATTAGTATCATTCAGGGGGATGATACTCCTATAAAGGTCAGTAGAATAAATGTGTGCTGAGATTTGACTGAGGCCGTGTGGCGGCGCTGGCTGTACTTTTAGGTCTAAAATTATTGAAATGCATGGGGAAACTACAAATTTTATTTATTCTGATTATTAAAACACGTTTTTTGCATATATTTATTTTAGAAAAATATTTTTGATTATTTCAAGTAACCAATAAATTGATAAGTACTGACAAAAAATGGGACAAACCTTATTTTTATGATTAAATACGAATACACTTCTCACATAGTACCATTAATAATTTTACAGAGTGAACTTAAAATGTTAAGCATTGCCATCTGTAAATATTTTGAACATATAAGAATATTAAATTTGAATTGAATTTCATTTTTATGGGCATTTATAATGATTATTGAAATTAACGTTTAACTGACATAAATTATAAAATTTTATATTTCATTTTAAAGCAAAAAAAAAAAAGAATTGTGTTGTTTCATTTTAAAACCAGCGAACAATCAAGACGTTTATAAAAATTAATTATGTTATAAAAAAGGTCTGTTGAACACTATAGAGAAATAATTAATACAATATAATATAGGATAGAGAATAAATAAAATACATATTTATAAACGAATAAATACTAACCTTTGGAATATGGTATTTAATAAAAATAAAATCCCATCAAAAACATCTATGATGCAAAAAATCTGCCAAGTACAACTACATGAATTTGTGAAATCAAAGTTGGCCAAGTAATTAAGAAAAAAATGTTCATAATAAAATATATTAAGAAACTTTTTTCATAAACAACCCTACAAAAAATTTAAAAATGAATTTTAAAAAGCCATTTTAGACATTATAAACATTCTTTAGACATTATAATCATTCTTCGTAAAAAAGTTTCTTTATATATTTCATTATGAATATTTTTTTCTTAATTACTTGGCCAACTTTGATTTCACAAATTCATGTAGTCGTACTTGGCAGATTTTTTGCATCGCAGATATTTTTGGTGGGACTTCATGTTTTCTTATATTTTTTTTAATCTGAATTTTCATTTTTTACACTAAATACGTACAATTTTAAAAACTATTTAAGGTATCGAAAATGAAATTTCTTGCGAGACGTATCGAGAATTTAAGAGTTTGAATTTTTTAATTTCAATTACCGTGAACAATTTTTGCAAATCGGGAAATGACTGATTCAATTCAATTATTTCAATAATCTGGTTGATTTTTTCATATGAATGAAAATGGAACGAACTCTCCTCGTTAAATTTTGTACTAATCGGTTAGATAGACTAGGATGTAGATTGTAAAGAGCACAGGTGAAAAATTGATTTTTTAAACATAAAATATGATTAACTAAAGTTTTTAATTAATAAGCATATTGAATTTTTCTAAATTACATATCGAAAACATGTTGCCATAGATTTTTAGGTCAAACATTAGGCAAAAAGTTTACACGAAAAATGCATTATTGTTAAATTATTGTAAACAAATTAAACTTTCACATGTGCTCACCTCTGCAGCCTAATCTATTCAACCGATTTACATCAAATTTTAAAGAGAAGTCTGTAGCAACATGTCCTCAATAAATATTGCAAGAATTTCCGATATCTTAAATAGTTTTTAAAATTTTACCACTTTCGTCATCTCTGTATTTTCATTTTTTTACACTAAATACGTAAAATTCTAATTATTCCCAAGTATTTCTGTTTATTCGCAAGCAAATATTGTTTTATATAAATTGTATGAAATTTCAATTTTGTTTAAATACCGTATTTCAAACTTTAGTATTTATTCGTTTATAGATATGTATTTTATTTATTCTCTATTTATTCCTAAGTAAATATTGCTGTATATAAATGTTTAAATTTAAATTTTGTTTAAATACCATATTCCAAATTATAGTATTCATTCATTTTTAAATATGTATTTGATTTTTTCTTTGTTTATTCCCAAGTATTTGTTGATTATTTGTCCCGATTATTTGTTCATACAAATAAACTTTTTTATTCTACAACTTTATTAATATTCATTTATTCTTTAAATCCTAATCTTTAGAATGTAAATCGTTACAAATATTCAGCATATTGGTAACAATAGATATTTTGTATAACATACTTCCCTTTTATAAACATCTTGATTTTTCACTGGTTTTAAAACGTAATAACACAATGAATTATTTTTTTGCTTTAAAATGAAATATACATTTTTATAATTTATTTCAATTAAAAGTTAATTTCAAAAATCATTATAAATGTCCATAAAATAAAATTCAATTGAAATTTAATACTTTCATATGTTTACAATATTTACATATGCCAATGCTACAAATTTCAAGTTTACTTTTTAAAATTATTATCATTACTCTATGCAAAGTGTATTCATCTTTAATCATAAAAATAATGTTTCCCCTATTTTTATCAGCACTTATTAATTTATTGGAGACTTGAAATATTAAAAAAAAATTTGTAAAAAATATTTTCATTTATTTATTATATTTTATTTAAAAATATTGTTTAAATATTTTAAGATTCAAAATAAATTGAATTTGTATATTCCCCATGCATTTCAACAACTTTAGGCCTAACAGTACAGCCAGCGCCGCCACTCGACCGCGGTCCACATATCCGACACTTTCAGTTTTGAGTGCCAACCCCCTGGTTTTCATCATTATTCTTGTTAGAATGCCAGTCAAATTAGAATTGCGAAAACTCACTAACCAGATGTTTATTAGTTATTGAAACACTTGAATTAAATATAATTAAAATTGTTACTTTCTGTCTTGTAACAGTTACATAACTGTTATGAATAACCACAGTCTTCATTTTATTGTGTATTTGATCAATTTGATCCTTTTCATCGACTCTTAACTCTTAATAGTATTAGATTTTAAGGTTATCTTCAATATTATTGTCAATTAAATGACATAAATTATGGTTTTTAAACTGATTTTTATTGTAACATAATTTATATGAAATAAAAAACTCACCAATCAGTTCTTTTTATTTGTTTTCCGAACAGTCAAATTCAATTATGCGACAACAATTTCACTATATACTCCAAAAACTTGCAAAAACTTTCTGGAGACAAACACATAAAAAAAAACGCGGGAAAATTACCGATATTTTCTCTAACCATTTTTTTTGTCGAGAATTTTCAAAAAATTACATCTTTCGTTGAAAAGTCGAATTGTGTTATAAAAATTAAATTGATTGTTCTTAAATTAATTCCGAAACTACAAAATAGTAGTAAAGTAATTATAATTGTACATAAAATTCTACATAACCGACTGAGGGTTATGATCTATCGGAACCAGGGCCGTCATTTCAAAATATTATAGCGCATGCATATATTGTTACAGAAACTGAGAATTTCCAACCCGGCAATGACAATTTTTTAAATGTTTTAAAATATAAGTAATATATTGAAAAATGCTGTTTAAAAAAAATTAAAGTTTCAAAGTAATACATATATAATATTCAGTGCGGACGGCCCTGTCCCTCAGGGTTGCGAAGTGACGCGTCACTCGAGGTAAATTCACACACTACGTAAATTACATAAATGACGTAATTTACGTGAAAAACTGTAGCGAACCGGTAAATTACATGCTGAACGTAAATGGTCTGTTAGAAAGTGATCTTACCGACGAGACATGACGTCACTGCATGGTCTAATTACGAAATTAGGTTATGTTGCCGATAATTTACATCGTGCAGAAAACCACGTAAATTACCTAGAGTAAATAACGTGCCCAACCCTTCTGGTCCTCAGTGAATCAACGAATGGCGCACGCGTAGTGTATTGAGTACTTGATGTTACTGCAACGTTCACATTGGTTCACGTTACAAAATTGATTTCGATTTGTTTACTGATCGTTTTCTTCAAACACGGGTGTATGAAAAGTACTAACTTAATCTTCTGTAATATTATCGACAGTATTTAACATTATAAAATATATTTTAAAAAATTTATGTTTTAAATACCATAACCTAATTAATATAAATATAGAGATAATTGTAATACCCGCTTTCTTAAAAAACGAACATATTTTCTATCCTCGTGATGAAAATTATTTTAAAAACCCTGTCATGCACTCTTATTCGCAAATTGTCAAAATGGAGATTTATAGGTTATGTTTATACGTTTGCAATATTTGTATGTGAATTGTGATTGTCCGGTATTAATATTATTGATCCAAAACATGAATTAAAAGAGAAAATTATTAATTGCTAAAAGATTTCTACCTTTAATCATTTTGTTTTATAAGTCGATCATAATCAATAATTCTAAAATTATACATTATACTTTACAAAACTTTTGAGGCTTATTCTAATAATAATTTTCAATCAGTTGAATTTTAAATCAATAAACAATTTTTAAATGTATCTATATGAAATCGTTTGATTTTGAACATTTCATTTAGAATTACTAATTTTGGAAACCTCCAGTCAAATTTTTTAGAATCTTAAATCAGAATCGACTTCATTTTCAAACGTTTAAATTTGATATTTTCTATAATATTATGCATGTTTCTAATTTTAAATTATGCCTATCTGATTGACAAAGCTTTATTTAGAAGCTATTTAATTTTGAACGTTGTAATTTTTCATTTAGAAACGTTTAACTGTCCAGATGTCCAACTTGAAATATCTTAATTTTTAAACTCTTTCACTTCAAATTATTTAAGATTCAAGAATTTATATTTATTGATAAAAATGTTCTATTTTTTGAAAACGGAATTAATTTTGAAGTTGTCGACAAATGAAAGAGTTAATTCAAAATTATGTATAACACTTTGGAACGTTTCAAGTCAAAACTTTTTAATTTCAAACGCCCTTCTTTTGAAATTTTGCAAGCTTTTTAAATATATTTATTTAAAAATGAAAAATTGAAAACAGAGTTATTGAATATACTATTCAACGAAGGATACACAGTTTGTTTACGGGCATTTTAAAAAGCATATTACTTGAAATTGTTGTACTTAACGTTTAATTGTGAGTCGGAATAAAAATTTATACTACCACAATAAAATATTTTGCCTCAATAAAATTTTGTCATTCCATATTAATTGAAAACACAAATCTAATTTTGTCAGAAAGCGACGCCCTCCCCGATTATTTGTATTTTCACCTTAAAATGTTCGTGGCGTTACAGACAACCATATTCAATAAAAAAACTATTTAAAAAAATTTTATCCAATGTCTAACATGAAACCTTATGAAAATTTCTTTATTTCTTAGTAATTAAATACAGAAAAGGACTTTTTTCAAAACGCGCCCGACTGATTATTTTTGTTTTTATCCTAAAATGTTCGTGGGATGCCATATTACCATAGGGAATCAAAAAATCCAATTTACCTGGAAGTTTCATTTAAATGTGGTTCGACCGCCCGTACATATTTTAGAAAAAATCATTATTGATCAACCTAGAATTTTTTGAAATATCAACAGAAATATTATATTTTTTGGATTTTGTTAATGGAACGCTGATTTCAGATTTTAAAAAACTATGTAAAAAAATTTATTCACGTTAAAAAAAATAGCTGTGTGCTTTTTCCGTTCGAACAGAACTAATGTTATGTAAAATACTTTTGAAGAAAATTGTAAATAAGTATCCCATTAACCAAATATAAAAAATGTTATTTTTGTTAGCATTTAAAAAAATTCTAACTTGAACAAAAATTATTTTTTCGAAAATGTGATTTTATATATTATTATTTGATATGGAGAATTGTACACGTACAAAATTCGCAATAATTTCTGAACCCACAGAAATTTGATTTAATTTTTCAAACTTTAAAAACTTTCAATGCCTCTCTGATGGTCAAAAGTGATATTTAATATTTTTTTTATTCACAGGTTATCCTAGTAAGATACCTCAACTTTGACACATACCTCAAAATGTCAGATTTCAACAAATAATTTTTCTCACTTCTCACTCTGGGTGGTCGTTTGAATCGAGGAAAAAATTCCCGGTCATTTCCCAGTTTTTTCCCGCTTTGCAAAAATTGTTGACGGTAATTGAAAGTAAAAAATGTGAACTTCCAAAACTGAACATTTTTTCATTTGAAGTAATCAAAAACAAATTGCAAATTAAAGCACTCAAAGTGGAACAATTTTGAATTTTAAATCTTCAAAATTGTAGCTTAAAAAATTTTAATTCAGAAATTTTTATTGCAAACGATCAATAATTTACATGTATAAAATGGAAGCTTTTAACACTTTCCAATTTAACAATGTTCAATTAAATACCATTAAACTGCAAAAATTAGAATCTTTAACTTTTATAAAGTGAATAGTTCAAAGATTTCTGGTTAAAAAATATAAACCCACGCTATCACTTTCAACGCTCTGAATGAAAACTAATCCTTCCTTTCAACTCACATTAATAAAAATGTTAAAAATAAAACATGTCCCTCTTCCAATTCAGCACAAAATTGAAAGTAAAAAGTTCCACCCTTTCATATGAATGGCAAAAGGAAAAAAATAGCCTCTTCCAATTTAGAAAAAAAAATTAATAACCGAAATCTCCTCCTATTCAAATCAATAAAAATGATAAAAACAAAAGAAGTGCCTCTTCCAATTTAGAAAAACTTAAAAACCAAAATTTCCTCGCTTCCAACTCGATAAAAATCTTGAAAATAAAAAAATTTTCCTCTTCCAATTCAGAAAAAATTAGAACAAAAAAAAATTGAAAACCAAAATTTCCTCTTTTGCAACTCAAAAAAAGTGGTTAAAATAAAAAATCTCCTTCATCCGATTAAAAAAAAAAATTGAAAATATAAAGTTCTTCCCTCAAACTCAATAAAAATGTTAAAAAGAAAAAAATGGCCTTTTCCAATTAAAAAAAAAAATTTCATCCCTTTCAATTCAATAAAAATGATAAAAACAAAAAAGGGCCTCTTCCAATTCCCAAAAAATTGAAAACCAAAATTTCTTTCCTTCCAACTCTATAAAAATATGGAAAATAAAAAAATTTCCCTCTTCCGATTCAGAAAAAATTGAAAGCCAAAATTTCCTTCTCTGTTCGCAGTAGAAAATACTTTTTGCCTCGTGGCAATCGCTACATCACCTTCAATTTCACGAAACTCCGTCGGTAACACTTACCCATAGAGACATCTATACAACATTAAATGAATGTTTCTAAAATTCACCATTGTCGAAATAAAGGGAGGTGACGGGTTTACCCCGGTGGCGGAATAGCCCCGATCTCCCCTAAGTATTAACTGAAGAAATTGAAAATATGTGAATATATTGTGAATTTCGTGAATATTATTATTGAATTTTATTCAACAAAAAAATAAATAGTAAATTTTACAAATAGTTTGAAACATTACATTAACTGAGGGCGCTGTGCTTACAATTCGGTTACTCTTAAATTTCTGAGAGGCATTTTTTTCTGAAGTGCTTATAAGAAACTAAACACTATTTTAAGTTTGAGTTTTTTAAAAATGAAACGGTAGGTCAAAGCAGCATATATTTGGCATTTTTTGGATTTAGTGAACTAGAATTTTGAAAAGTATGTTAAATTTCTAGTAGTTAATGCGACAATTTTGGAGTTAAAAATTAAATTTGAGAGAAACTTGAACAATTCTGAATTATTTTCGAAACATTTATATGAAATCTGCTTTGGAACCACCGTTCCATTTTCAGTGTCTCTCCTTAAAAAGTATAAATTTCACAAACAGTTAATAATAAATTAAATTAATTAGCAAGGACGCTAGGCTTACAATTCAGTTCCTCCTAAAATTCTGATAGGCCTTTTGACTAAAGTGCTTATAAAAAATTAAATATTTTGTTTTGAATGTTCAAAAATGGAACGGTAGGAATGATCAGGATATATACTTGATTACTTGAGTATTAATTTGACAAAGCAGTAAGACGCGCTTTTTTGCCGTTTTCGACAAAAACGGCATATAGAGTTTGCGAGAAAACATTTCCAAACGGCCGGTAGCTCAGGGAGCAGCAGCTCGTCGGATTCATAGTCGGAAGGTTGCGTGTTCGATTCTCGCTGCCTACACTTTTTTCATATTATATAATTTATAATTTTTGAAGCCTTTAAACAATAATGGGTCACACATTACTTAAGAACGGATGTTGAGTAG
>JAUMHM010085381.1:0-11653 GCA_032362435.1 Melikaiella ostensackeni | reverse complement strand
TACCCGAATGAAACATTAAAATATTCATTCAGACGGCCCGAAAAATTCTCCATTGGGAAGTTCCCTTTCTATTCAGTGAAAATGAAGTTTGATATTACCCTGTTTCTAACCTTGGCTGTTTTCCTCACTTCTATTGGTAAGTATAACAATATCAATCTTATTTTAAGTACATTTTCAATTGTATTATATTTGTTTGCCATTCGAAATTGTTAAACCCAATAATCCTCTTCTTCTCAATGTACTTAATGTTGACAAAATGATTAAATGACAAAAATTTTTGCGCAAAAACTACCATCAAATATGGGACTGCACTTTGCCAAAGTGTTTGCTGAATCGATACGAAAAAAGTTTGATTCAAAAAAATATTATTGGGTTTCGATAAAATGGAGAGGAAAGTTTTTTTCGCTCGAGAGGCACGTTTCTTTTGCTTAATTGTTTCGTCAGGATGTGTATTAGATTTTTCTGGATTTTTGAACCAATAATCTCACATGAGCATATGACACACTCTAATATGTTTCCATATGCAAGGCGTTAATAGATGTTATAATTTTGAATTCGGAGGAAATGTCGATAAGTAGGATTCCACTCGCATCGCATTTCAGGAGTATTTTTTTCTTTTCGCGAAATAATTAAAAAACGCAAAAAGGTAAAGTTCTGAAAATTTCATTGCAGAATATCAAAATAGAAATACGAATTTCAAGATTAGAATTCAGGAAATAGAAGTGCCAAAATTTTCACTGTCAGACTGCGTAGTAATTGGTAGTGCACCTCACATGTATTGAGGAGGTTGTTGGTTCAAACGCATCTCGCATGGAAATTTGTAGAACTTTACCTTCTTGCGTTTTTTAATTAATTCGCGAAAAGAAAAAATAATCAGGAACTGGGATGTGAGTAGGATCCTACTTATCAACATATCCTCTGATTTGAAAACATCTGTTACTGACAAAAGGTCTCTAAAAAGATCTATATTAATTGAACTAGGTAAAAAGAAACCCTTAAAAGGGGAATAATATTTAGAATGCGTATGCAAAAAATTAGGCCAAAATGTACCACTGTTTGGCCGTAAAATCTGACCCTCAAAACCAGAGTCAAATAAAGGCCCTTAATTGTTTGAGTTAGACATTTTTATTTCATCTTACAGATTTAGGATATTCGAAAACTCCTATTCGTGAAAGGTTTGAGAGACCTACTGGTAACAGACAGCCTTTTCATGTTGATCCTGGACCTGGTCCTCTGAGACTTGAGAGACCTAACAGACAGCCTCCTCCTCCTCCGGGAAATAATGCTTCTGTAGATAATAGAGTGCGGGAATTTCTTAGCCATGGTCTTCTAGCAAAAACCCAAGAGGGTCGTATGCGCAGAATTGACGAATCTGATCGTTTGATGATGACACAGGAAAGATTATTCATCTTTGGAATAATTAACCAAACTGATTTTATCAGTGCACTATATTATCCAGCTCGTATTCCAGGCACTGAGGTAAAGGTTAAGGTAAACAGCCGTGTGCCAACAGAGGTTCATCCACTCTCCCCGCAAGAAATAGCAGCCTTTCCTAGACAACAAGATTTTCCACTTCGTGCTACGCATCCTCCGAGACGCCGGGCCCAGAAATAATCCATAACCAAGTCCGCATTGAGCAATTTTGTTCTGTAAACTGCATTTGGAGTAAAACGAGAGAAAAATTTTTGACTAGAAACTAAACATATTGAATTTGATGTTTGTTCATATTTTAATATCTGATGTTGATGCGCCAAATAAACAAGTCCTTGATTGCGCTATACTGTTTTGTGTGTACATATACATATACCCACCAAAAACACCACATGTTAAAAGATTTCGCCAAGTACATGGCTATTAATATTGTATCTATTTATGTTAAAGGTAATCAAAGTTGTGAAATCAAATAATAAAGCCAAGTACGAAAAACAGAAATTTTATAAATAGAAACGTTTTTCAATAAAAGGAATTAGTTCAATTAGTTAGTTTATTAAATAATTTGTTGTTTGATAAAAAAAATAAATTGATAGTTTAAAGAAATAAAAAAAATTGGCGGGCCTTTTGTTGTCTTTAAATAATAAACGTAAGCTTGCCAACATTACAATAACAGTAATAATAATAAATTTTTATATTTGGAGCCCACCAACTTTTTTTTAGTCCTCTAAACCATCAATTAATTTTTTTATTAAACAAAAAAATTACTGAATACATCGAAAAAAAGAATATGTGCCCGGTGCCCGCTGTTTTACACAGGTAATTCTCTCTTGAAGATTTGACCAATCAGCAATATTAAATCAGGAATATGAACAAACAATCAACATAATAGACTGTTGGAATGAAAACCAAGAATGATGATGTTGAAAAAAATTTTTACATTCATATAATAGAAATGAAGGTACTTGAATTCAAATTTATTGCTAAGATCTTTTTTTTGGTCGCATTTGGATAGATAAATTGTAAATTGTAGGTTTTTAAAGCAACCGAAGATGACAAAATTGATAATTTTAATTTCAATATGCATATTAATTTCCAAGATCGATTAGTTTTGGCTGTCGATGCTTCTGCATATTTAAAATAGTAAATTTTTGGATAAATTCAAATCTAACTTCATGGAATGTTGATTTATCACGTTTATCTAAAAGAGCGGCATATGTGTACGTTATTGACTAAATTTATGCAAGGTTTCATGGAAATCGCTCAATTGATTTTGGCTGTCGGCGCGGCTGCATGTTAAGAATAGTAGGTAGATTTTTTGATAAATTGAAATATAACTTCATGGTTTGCTAATTTATCAGTTTCATCTAAAAGAGCGGCATACCTGTATGTACACGTTATTTGCTTATTTTATGCAAAGTTTCATCGAAATCGATCGCTTGGTATTGACTGTCAGTGTGGCTGCATGTTAAAAACAGTACATTTTTTGATAAATAAAGATTTAACTTCATAATATATTTATAGATTACTTTCTTCTGAAAAAGCGGCATATATACACTTTATTTACTATGCAAAGTTTCATTGAAATCGATCGTTTTGTTTCGGCTGCAGGTGTGTCTGCATGTTAGAAATCGTTAATAGATGAGTGAAGATGACTAAAAAATTAAAAACGTTCATGATAAATCAATGTATTTCAAATTCATTCAAACAACTTTCAGAGTATGATGGCATGTTTCTGAAAAAAAGTTTGAGTTCATTTGGTAAAAGCGTATAAGATGTACCATGGTCTGCATTTCAAAAATCACGTTCCTAATTCTTTTTTTCTCAACGGATGCAATGTGGAATTTATAATATTTATTCCTCATTAATAAGTGAAATCGTAAAACGAGATGTGATTGTCAAAGTTTTATAATCGTATCACAGAAAAAACTAGAGTGTTAAATAGAATCAATTTCCGGGTTCCAATGGAGATGCAACAAAACAGAATCACTGCATTGTGAATGTCACTCATTTTCGAAAACGTATCCAAAGGAATCAAATCATGTCGTACAAAAGAACCACTTATTGACAGATTGGCACGAAGAGAAACAAGTGTCAGAGAAGTAACTTTCCACTTGCCAATTATTATAATCTAATAAAAAACTTTTAAAGTCATGATGTATTTGTAATGAATAACGAAGATATTGAGTGAATAAACTCAAGCTGTAAAGATTTTATGTGATTTGAAATGATACAAGGACTTTACTGCAAACATCTTTTTAAGGTTAATTGGTGTATGTTGTAAACATAAAAGCACATTCACGAGCGTGAATTTTTGGCTTGGAAACATTGGACCTAAGGTACTAGATTATACAGGAGTGCTCGGCCGCCATGTTCGTACCACTTTGCATGGCGCACAATTCAAATTTTGATTTAAAAACAAATTGTGATTGTGATTGCATGTTTGTGCACTGCAATAGATCATTTCTAAATTTTTGAATATTTATTAATGATTATACTTGGCAATTAGTGGGGGGTTTGAATAGTGGTGGAATAGAATGATTTCAGCAGTCCTGGAAAGTAGTGTTGAATCAAACTGCGCAAAACGCAGCAGCTAGATAAAGTCTTTTTATAACTGCTATTTACCACGGTTTCGGAATAGTTCACTTCCCGTACACTATATAGTACATGCTTCGAAATTAATTAGTGAGTGACTGTTTTCAAGTACATGCTGTTGTGTTGTCTCGAATTTCGTGGTGTTTTTGTGAGGGATTCTTTTTAACGGAAATAAAGTAATGTGAAATAGATTAAGTATGTAAATAATAATAATTTTTCCGCTTTTGAACAATGACATGTAATTACGGTATGTTGGTCGAGGTGAGACAATATCATCCAGGATTATGCGATGTAGCCTATTAACTAGTTTCACAATATTTGCTTCTTGTTTCCATAAAGTAAAAAATGTTACACAATCGCGTTTTTATATTAAACTTTTCTAATTTTTCATATTTCCTACTTCAATAACCTTCTAAATTTCGCTAATTTGGTAGCGAATATATGCTGATTTGATTCAACGGTATATTTATTAGGGTGGTCTGAAAATCGTAAAGTTTGATAAAAGCAATGTGCACTTGGAAATTCTTTTTCCTTTTTAGAAAAAAAAAGAAAATCCTTGATAAAATGTGTTACAATTGAATGAGCAATAAAATCTTGCACTCCCTCATCGAGGTAATTTATTTGAAGTAATAAGTTTTTAATTTAAAAGCCCTCGAATCTTTCGAGTTTCAGCGTAATTAAAAAATGGAACAAAAGTTAGAAAAGTTGGATTCAAAAACTCACAAATGAAAGATGTTTGGAAGAAATTGAAAGAATGAATTTCTAAAATTGGAATTGAGAAAATAAAAAATACTTCACAGTTACAATGTGTGTGACATTTATCTAATATTGAAATGATGGGATCTCTATATAATTCCGCCTTGATGTTTGATTTTCTTTGTAAGTAAATGGTATCGTGAACTACATGAAGAAAAAGATACACACGGAAAAAATATTTGCTTAAAAATCCAAAGACTTTGTGTTTTAATCTTGGATACGTCAGAAAGTCAATTAAAATTCACAACCTTCCGTATTTTAAGAAAATGATGAATCATCATCTGAAAAGCATGTCACTTTTCAACAGAATAAAAAAGTGTATAAAAAGTGATAGAAAGTCTGTTTGGAAGTAACTGAAAATTCAGAATGCAACACGGCTTTTATATTCTCTGAAACAGAGCTCGGAAGCCTGAGCGAAGTCTGAGTGAGATTTTTCTCTATCTAGATCTAGATTTTTTATCTCTATTAATACATAATTTGTACAATTTGTACAGGTTTGGTCTTAAAAAATTCAAAATTTTGATACTTCAATAAACTTTTCTTATGGGCCAAAAAATTATGGCGAATTTTTTGTGGCTACTGTTCTTGGTAGTGAACAACAATAAAAGATCAGAAATAAAACAAACATTTTTCATGCAATTTACGTTTTTTTGGAAATATGTTAGAATATGGTTTTCAGATTTATAGTTAATTGCACATTCTTTTTAATTTATACGCATTTCCTACCTGAAATGTTGTCCGTTTCAGTCTAAAAAACATGCCATACTTTTGTTAAGATTGAAAAAATGTTTCGTTCCTTTTAAAGTGTGAAAATCGTCTAAAAATGGAAAATTCACAATTCAACAATTTTTATTTGTCACAAAAATTTTTTGCAAGAAATTCGGAATAGTTTTTTCAGCACGATTTCACTGAACATGAATAATTTTTCAAACGCATTTAGAAAAAAGGCATCGACGTTACAAAATTAAACAAAAATTGACTGACTCATTAATTCCTGATGTACAGATCGAATTATTTATAATTTAGGCTAGAGTTATGGTAAAATCTGTAACTTTAGCCCTAAACAAGCTGGATAGGGGTTAGTCTTACAGGAAATTTCGTAGCGGTAGAAAGTTGGTAAAAAATATTAATGGGTGTAAATTTTGAAAGAAGAAAATACTTTGAAAATACCTTGAAAATGAACGATTCAGCAATGAGTCTTTTCAATTAAACAATAATTAAAATTAGAAGCGCTTGAAACTTTTTCATGAGAGTTGGTTGACTTTTATCAAGTGACTGTTTTTAAAAATGAATTGACTTTCCTTCTACTGTGTAATAAAAGTCGCTGATATCTTCATATACTTTTTCTCTATTCAAGAGTCATAGTATAGTCACTTAGTATTTGAGTGACTATTGAACTGTTATTGAAGTATGTTATCTTAATGTGTAAAGTTGTTTTTTCACACTAGAAACGTATCTTGCAATGCATTGAATGTTTGTTTAATGTATGTGAGAAAAATTGATAAATTGTTGAAAAACTGTGCTCCATATTTATAAATAAACATAAATTAATATGATTTTTTATTTTGATGACAATATTATGAGAAAAACAATATTAGATGTTAATATAAATAAATATATAGATAGATATAAATATCTAGATTTGCATGACAATTATAGTAGTTTACAGGGTTTTTGGGTTTGCGACTAGAAAGTTTGGAAATAGTACAAAATTCAAAATTGCGTATATAAACGGTTTGCTAAAAAAACTCAAAAACGATCCAGATTGTACGAAATACAAATCTTCTCGTCCAAAACATATTTTGAAAAATTATCCGATATATAAACCAGATTTCATATTAATGAAGTTAATAGTTTCTTCGCCATAAAAATCAAGTTTAAAAAAGATTGCAGAACTTAAAAGAACTTCAAACCATTTTTTTCTAGTATACGTGAATTTTTATTTATTTATTGAACTGCTAGTTTTAAAAAAATTAAATAATTACTGGAAAATAAGATAAGAAGCACCAAACTGCGGCAGTGATTATCAGAAAACAAACAATTGTCTAAAAATTAATTATTTATTTTATTTTTTTCATACTGAAAAATTGAATTCTTGCCATAAAAAGAGTAACAAAATTTGGGCACTAATCGATGAAATCAAAATTTCATGAAGAAAAGGACACTAGAGATTCATCTACCGACTTGTGTTGAAATTTTTGTACCAATCGGTTGAATGGCAAAATAGTGTAACCTCCAGATCGAATGAATTACTAAAAATCATACATTTTTCATGTTTTCCGAATCTGCTAAAAGTACAGTTTATAAAATGTGGATAATCTATACACACGAAAGTTATTGTATTTTTTGTAATTTTTTATTCATTCCAAAAAGCTTGATGCAAATCGATGAAAAATTAGCTGAGATATCCAATAAAGGTAGGAAAAGCAGCTTTCCTTTGAGAAATTATATTCACTGTTTTCTAAGTGGCGACGATTTACTACCGTAAATTTTGATATTTTCTTCTTAGTTTTCTTTTCTTACGTTATCGAAAATTTTTGAGAAGCTAGAAGATATCTGAAAATTCATGACTATATACTTATCCCACCAAAAACACTACGAGTTAAAAGATTGCGCCAAGTACATGACTATTAATATTTTATTTGCTTATGTTAAAGGTAATCAAAGTTGTGAAATCAAAAAATAAAGCCAAATACGAATAGCAAAAAATTTATAAATAGAAGTGTTTTTTAATGAAAGGAATTAGTTTATTTAATTAGTTTATTAAATAATTTTTTTGTTTAATGAAAAAATAAATTGATAGTTTAGAGGAATACAAAGAAATGGCGGGCCTGTTATTGTCTTTAATTAATAAACGTAATCTTGTCAACATAACAATAACAATAATAATAATCATCATCATAATAATAACTTATTATATTTTAGGCCTGACAATTCACAACTTTGATTACTTTTAACATAAATAAATAAAATATTTTTAAGTCATGTACTTGGCGGAATCTTTTAACACATAGTGTTTTTTTTGGGATTTCATTTTTTTTTCTGTGAGTACGTAGGGAATATCGAAAAGTGGATTATGTTCCCGATACCCTCTGTTTTATACGGGTATTTCTCTCGTGAAGATTTGACCAATCAGCAATTTTAAATCAGAAAAAATGAATGAATAATCAACATAATAAACGACTGCTAAAATGAAAACCAAGAATGATTAGATATTTAAAAGAACAAATTTACATGTGTATAATAGAAATGAAATTTCATGAATTCAAATTAATTATTTAGATCTTTTCTTTGTCACATTCGGATAGATAAATTATAGGTTTTTAAAGAAACCGAAGATGACAAATTTGAAAATTTCAATTTCAATATGCATATTAATTTCCAAGATTTTAAAATGGTTTATGGTAAAAGTTTTGGGTAAACTGTAAATTAACACAATCCTCAATTAATGAGATTTTCTAAACCACGATGGTATATTATATAAATCGGTATATTATTTAGTCAACGTTAGTTTTGTATGAACAAATTGATTATTTTTGGCTGTCGGTGCTTCTGCATATTAAAAATAGTAAGGTTTTGGATAAATTCAACTCTACCTTCATGGAATGTTGATTTATCACTTTCATCCAAAAGAGCGGCATATGTACACTTTAATTACGAAATTTATTCAAAGTTTCATCGAAATCGATCGATTGGCTTCGGCTGTCGGTGCGGCTGCATATTAAAAATAGTAAATTTTTTGACAAACTAAAATCTAGCTTCATAGTATGCTGCTTTATCACTTTCTATTGAAACAACGGTATATGCATAGGTAATTTACTATGATTATACAAGCTTTCATCGAAACCGAGCGTTTGGTTTTGGCTGTCGGTATGTCTGCATGTTAACAATAGTAATTATTTTGATGAATACAAATTTAACTCCATGATATTTTCATGGATCACTCTCTCTTGAAAAAGCGGCATATATACATCTTATTTACTGTATCTTTGCAAAGTTTCATCAAAATTGATGGATTGGTTTTGGCTGCAGGTGTGTCTGTATGTCAGAAATCGTTAAGAAATGAGCGAAAATGACCTAAATATACAAAATTTTCATATAAATCAATGTATTTCAAATTCATTAAAACTACTTTAGACTTTGAGACTTCTTTGAGACTTCTTTGAGACTTCTCATTAGAGACAAATGTACAATAAAAGCCTATGAGCTATACCTTGGTGTCCATGTTAAAAATCACGTTTTTAACGCTTCTTTTCTCAACGGATGCAATTCCGAATTTATTTAGTCCTGATTAATATGTGAAATCGTAAAATGAGATGTGATTGTCAAAGTTTTATAATCATAGGAATAAAATTATAGCCTGCAGACGACTTTTTGTAAAGCATTTTTTTAAATATTCGAATATACCTGTAGCGCATTCCTTCAATTTTAAATTAATGTCTTCCAAACTTACAGAATCTTTGTACTCTGGTGGGATCTTTATACTTGTAAAGATAAGATATTTCGTAAATTGACTGATATATTTCACTTTTAGTGTTCAAAATCATTTATGTTACAGATAATTATTGCCGGTAGCGATTTTTTTCTTTTTCGCATTTCGTCTTTCATGGCAGATTTTTTGTTCTCATGTGGGTATTTAGAATCTTTGTCTACAGTTTTTTAGTACTTGGCGGCGATTCCCGATTCTCTATAACATATAATTTTTTCCCCTTGATTTATTTTCAGTGATGTGTAGGAGTCGAATTGAATCGACTGTAATCCGTTTCGACTCAGATGAGAATTGAGTCGAAGAAAATCCGACTCAACTCAGCGCGTGATTCGTGAGTCGAATTTTCGACACCGACTCAAGCTGTGGTCGAATCGAATTTTTTCAAAACCAACTACAGTTAAGGTTCAGTAAAGTATAATTTATACTTTTGTATCAAAGCACTTTGCTGGGCGTGATGCAATTAAATATAAAATTTATTAAATAGGTTTTTTAAAACCTACTAAACTAACTGAAGGCATCTGTATATGTTAATTAAATTTATTTATTATTGTCAAATAAGAACTCATTATTTTATAAAGTCTCAATTTTTTAATCTCTTTATAAAAGCCGTTTATTTTTATATAAGTCACTGATTGGTAGAAGGTTGAAAGCGATTCAACAAGCCAAGGACTTGTAATATTTTAAATATTATTAATTTACCATATAATTCAATTTTCTCAGAGAGAAAGTATTTAAACCACATTCTTTATTTGCCAATACCAAGAGCAGATAATATTTTTGAAAAATTCTATTTTTGTCAATTTTAATAAACAATGGCTCAGTTTGCTCTATGAAATATTCTCCACAATTATATGCTCGATGAATTTTTATGGAAATAATTCGTGTAGAATTTGTTGAATGAGCACATTATTTTTAACAGAATGCAGCAACTAGAATTGTTCATAATGTTTCAAAGAACAAAATGTGCCATTCTTTATTGAGATTGGATAAGAATTAGGATATATTAGGAAGAGGTTTGAAAAAGCACCTATTATCTAATAACTCTTGTTGGAAAAATAATTAAGATCCGTTTATCAACACCAAGTTCAATTTAAACCTTGTTTTCAATCCATGCGTGGAATGCGAATGGATCCGGGCTCGAATACCTTCGGATTGAGATGGATTCAAATGTGGGTTCGGATTAAGCTTGTTTGGTTTACGCATTTAGAAGGATTAAAAAATAGCGTCTTTTGTTTCTTTATATTGATAAAGATTTTCGTGTCATTTGAATACCGTTGTATCAAAAACGATACCTTCAGATTCACTGTGATCGGATCGGAATGACTGGAATTGGGTCGGATACATGGCAATAACTGCGTAAACTTTAGAGTACTTCTAACAGTGTAATCATGTTCTGACAGTTGTTATGCGTACTTACAACTTAAGCTATGCAAAATTTATATAAAGTGTTTTAAACAATTAAATTTAATTTTCGTAAACCATTTCCTAAATAAAATATTAACCCTATATGTAAGGTTTTCCTGCATGCAAATAATATATAAGCAATTAAAATCCGAGGCAAAAGTAAAACAAAAAAGATTGTATGATAAGGGAACGTCACACTTCGTCTCCAACCTCAAAAAAACGTGACAAATTGATCATTTTACGTAAAACGTGCATTTTCTCAATTCAAGGTGGTCATATCCTATGTTTTTGAGGTCACTGAGTACTAATTTGGAGTCGTTCTGGTTTTATGACGTCACACTTCGTCTCCTACCTCAAAAAAATGTGGCAAATTGGTAATTTTATGTAAAACATGCATTTTTTCAATGCAAAGTTGTCATATCCTATGTTTTCGAGGTCGCTGAGTACAAATCCTGAGTCGGTTCAGTACCACGGTCCCAGAATTTAATCTTTGATACGTAATTTCAGAAAAACTTTGAATCCAACAGATCAGACTCCATTCGTCCGATTTTTTGTGAAACTGAAAGCTAGTCGAAAATCAGTTGATGCCGTCGACAGCATTATACAGATAACAACTGTGTGAACCAGCATTTCGCACGTTCTCGCACTGCATAATTATACCTGTATGTTTGATCCCACAGTGATATCAGGTGATGCATGCATCTTTGTTATTTTGATAATGCTGAACGAATTTTTCTCTCTGTATGATCTTGTTGCTTGAACGAGTGACGAAATCCTACTACTCCGACAGATTCTGTGAACGATGACAAATGCCCTGAAAGGGGATGCGTAGAATGATTCGTATCACTATCTGTTGGAGTAACGAAGCCAGTAGGAGCGTACTGCCTTGCAGGAGGGCATCAGGGTGTGAGGATGAAGCCGTAGTGTGTCCGACGACGAGTTGACTTTGTCCTCGTCAAAGTCGGAAAGCCCTCATAC
>JAUMHM010085380.1:0-11653 GCA_032362435.1 Melikaiella ostensackeni | reverse complement strand
GGAGTTGGTACAACAGGGTCTCTGAGGTCACTGATTATTATACTGAATTGCGAATCGGCAAATTCAAAATGGCACATTGAAAATGTTGACACCAAAAGGAGTCACGCAGGGCACCAAAAAATTTGACGCCAAAAGGCGGTAATGCCAATAAATTTCGACCGTGATATCAAATACACATATATATACCAGCTTTTTGGAATTCTGATATAAATTTAACCCCTGATCTGTTAAAGGGACAATTTTTAAATTATCATGAATGAGTTTATTTACTCTTAGCTCTTTTTATTATTATTGATTAATCAGTAATTATCATTACGAGGCGTGGCACCTCCTACTAAAGCTTGGATCGGAGTTTTTCTACTTTCATGCTCCAAAACTCAAGGGAGAAGCGTCACGTTCATATATTTAGTATATTTCAATATTGCTATGATTATACAGTATAATATACGTATTTATTTTTCGGTACAACATCTACAACTTCTACTTCCGCTCTTCCGATCTCTTCTTCCTTCTTTTTATTATTCTATTTGTAATAAAGGATGAATCTCGCTTCTAGGAAAAATGAGTCCTGATCGATTCCCAGTCTCATTATTTCTAACACAAAGGAAGTCGTAATGAAATTTAACGAAGGAACAAAAGTCAGGGAACCATTTCTGTCAGCATCAATCGACCATGTCGCGTATTCCACCCCTCGCAACGATGGACATTTGACTCGTGAGTGGAATCCCCGAATAATACCCCAAAGAGAGCCCTTGGATCGAGGAAGAACGTTGAGAAACTGGCTTATGGTTTCCTCCCTGTTCCTCTAGTTTCCTCTCGAGTTTCCTACGAACCGTCCTTACGTAGCTCAATACCGCTGGTGGAAGATAACCCTGAGAATGCAGATCAGAGGTGGAGAGAAGCAAGACCGTAGAATGGTTACGAGAGGAGGATGTCTTTCGATATACTAAAGTTAGTCCCGGTATGGGTATGGGAATCCCTTGTGGCTTGAGATTGGGAGAGTTCGGTGTGTTGCTCTATAAACAAAGGCAGATGCAGATTTCATTCTTCCGATTAGAGACAGACTCGAACTGAGCTCGATTTTCTTCAATATACTTAAAATTCAAACGAAAACATTCAAATATCAAGTTATTGCAATAACTTAGAAATCATTTTACAGTCACCCTACAATCACTTTGCAATTATATTGCCATTACCTTAAAATCAGCTTGCAATCGCCCTGTAATCATTTTACAAACATCAGCAAATCATTTTGCAATAACTTTGATATAATTTTACTGTAGTACTTTGAAATTACTTTGCAATGATTTAAAAATCACTGTAATTAACGTTTAATGCTTTTCTCTTATTTTTTTGCGTTACTAAAGTCTTATTAGAAACGTCGAATTCACACACAGCTAGAAACATTAATGACATAAAAGTTAAAAGTTAAATTTCTTAGGCTACTCATTTCATCAATCCGAACTTTGAACAAGTGACTACCTCACTTAGCTTCGCATCGTATCGCAATTATACTGGATTGGTGCTTTTGTTATGTTGTATTAGGCGCTTCGACTGACTTTTTTTATAGATATCTGAAATTTTGATTGTCCTTCAGAACAAAAGCAGCAAAATCAGAGTGCGCTGTCAGAATACAAGGAGTCCCTCTGTTTCAAAAGCGTAATTTCAATTAATTTGTAGCTTAAGCGATTATTTTTTAAATAATTTAAAAAAATTATTGATATTATGCAGCATGAGCTTGGTCCGGAAAATATCCTCTTGAAATCCGTAACGACTGGGTGGACTCAAACTCTTTAAAGTTGTAAATGGTCAGGTTCCACTCAAATTCTTTACAATTAGTTAAGGTCCGAAACCAAATCTTTTTAAATCCCATATGTTCCGGTCCCGACTCGAATAACCTTTTAAAATTTTTACGGATCTGAATTCAAACCCTTCATGTTCTAAAGAGTCCGGTCCGAGTTGAACCGTTGAGAACTTAGCCAAACATTTCGTGTTGAGTTTATAGGGATCCTTACGGTTTTGGGTTCGGAACAAATCCTAAAAATGTGTTTATTAAAAGTTTCATACCCAAACCTTTTGAAATTCTTAAGGGTCCACTCCAGACCCAATTCTTTTAAAATCGTTAAGGATCTGGTATGGACCCAAACCTTTTAAAATTCTTCAGGGTTAGGTTTCGAACCGTACTCCTAAATTCAAAGGTTCGCGGACCCTTTAAATTTAGAGGTTCTGATCATTGGATTACTTTTCTCTTAAGTTGATTGAATCTTATCTTGTGATAAATATACAATGAGATGTTTTAACTCTTTTAAGTTGCCTTATTTATAACGGTGATTTATACTTTATAATTAGATTTCTCATATATTTATAGAATTATCAGTACAGATTATTCGAGGGACGAATTTTTATATACAATGATAATAGTCAAATAGGTCCGGAGTATAATAGATTTTGCCGTTCGATTTCCGTTGAATTCACCAATCAAGGATTGATTTCACGATTGGGTTATGGTCTCAAGGGGTGGAAAGTAATAGCATGAGCGGGAATGACGCATAATTCTAACGGTCACTGCAATTCTTATCAAGTGCTGATTCGTTGAGCGATTGACTTTGAGCTGAAGTGCATAAGTAAAATGCAATTGAAAGTGTGACATCGTAGAATATTTAACTTGAAAATATCCGTAAATAAGTGGTATAAAATTGCAGCAATGTACAGAGAAAAAGGCTTGGTTTAAGCCCAACAATGGGCTTGTTTCAAGATGTAATATAAGCGAAACCCGAGAAACAAAGACAGTCTTATTTATGCACTGTACATAGAGACAAGGTTTACTTAAAACAAGCTCTTTAATAGAAACTAGATGTTTTTTCAGTGTAGTAATAGATTTATAAAATCATCAAATCTATACAGTTCCAAACTGAATTTATTGTGAAAGTTTACATTAAAATGAAAAACTATGTTTTTATTAAACTTTACATTTTGAAACCTTTTTCTATGGGGGTGTTAAAAAAAAATACTTAACGCCTGTGTTAAAGTTGCATACAATTACTATAGGAAAAGCGTAACTATGGGGGGGGGGGGGCGTCAAAAATTTCCGAAAAAACCTTATGTATCTTTTTAACGGCCCCTAGAGAAAATAAAGATTTTCTCTTTGTTTTCTTAAATTAATAAAGTTGATTTAAATTTTAATAACTAATCCACACATTTTTCTTTTTGTTACAGGTAACTCCAGTTTTCATATTTTCCTAATAAAATTTCCGTGAGTAGAAACAATCCTGCTATTAAAATTCTTTTTTTTTTATAACAAAATTGGATAAAAATAAGAAAGCCTTTAAAAAGTCGACAGTTTTGAATTTTAGCATTACAAATTATCAATCTAAAATTTCATATTTTCAAATTAAAACAAAAAACAATGTTTAATGGGAAGTTGTGAAACGTAAACAGTTTCAAATTTAAAGTACACTCGACTCCTGATTAAAGGCACCTCGGCTTATGTCCTTCTTAGAATGTCTGCGAGCTCGCATTCGCTGGCGCGGGGGCAAAGACGGCGAGAGAGAGGATTCCCGCCGCCTCGCATTCGTTGATACGGGAGTCGAGGGGCCGAGAGAGAGGTACCGAGCTCAGCGGAGTTACACAGTTCCCCCTGACTATTTACATCGTGGAAATTCTTGGAAGAGCCTCGCGGTCAAAGTAGGCAACTCCCGATACTGGACTTAAACGGGGAGTTGAGTGTATATACAAAATCAATATTTTGAGCAATCTGAGATGCACATTTTTTGAAAGAAATGTTCATAATTTAAAATGAAGTATTGATTCACATATACATTTTAAAATTGAAAAATGTCAAATATCATATATTATGGAGTTAAAAATGTTACAATTTTTTAAATGTTAAAGTTTACACAATTTTAATTCAAAGTTTACATTTTCTGAAAATCGCAAGCTCGTACTTCGGCTGCCTACTGACTTCTGATCGTAAAGGACTGACTACGAGTCGTTTGGGAATGAGAGCAACATGGCATTTTGAACTCTACAGCGCGTTCCGCAATTCTTACTGTGAGGCATTCTTTGACCATTTCCATCACAGCTGCACATGATAATAAGCTTCAATTTTGTGATTCCAATTGAATTTTATAACTGGATACAATATAAAATTTCGATAGTAATTCTTCCTTCAATTAAATTAACGAAACTACGACATCTTATGGTATATAATTTCATTAGCTTATCAAATACTTATTGATATATTTATTACTCATTTTTATTTCTTATGAAGCGAATGACTTTTGCCCATTAAACTTTTTTTGCTTCAGTGAATCAATGAAATATCTCGAAAGTCTCTTTTTACTTTTACTGTGAAATTGAAAATTTCAGAATGCTCTTCAAATTGAATACATAGTTGGTCGATTTTTGAGAAAGCTTGTAACTCGCCTAAAAAATTAGGGTTTTGTCTGTAAAAAAACTTATGCGAAAAACTTGCACGTTTTTTATCAAATGACAAAGCGCATGCGCTTTTGACATATGTTTGGTAAACGTAATCCAGGAAAGTGAAACATGAAAAATAGTTTATTTTCGTAAATTTGGTCCATGTCTGTTGCTAGGATTGCAATGCTTAGGGTAACTCGAAGAGAAATAAAACAAGCGGGTTCAGCGGGTAACTGAGTTTGGCTTTTAGACTTTGAGAGCCTCGACTTTTGAGAGTGAATAACGTATTAGACGGGTGTCGTCGTGCACGGTGTGGATGTGGATACGTGCAGGATGTTCGGCAAAACTCTAAGACTCTTAAAAGAAGAACAGTATATAGATACCCCCACAAATACTTTTTTCGTCTTTTGGTCCCTTTCCGTAAGTCTACCACCCACGATCTGACGCGGAAATGCAATTTTGGCTCGAAACCTGATCCCACTCTCTTCGACAAACATTTATCAGACCGCCTGCGCTCACACTTGCGTATTGCCACTGGAAATAAATTGTATTCGGGACGCACACTTTTAAATCCCCTGGATTGCTAATAATTCCTCCAACGCGCTTAACCCGATGAACTGACACCAAATTTATGCAAAATTTCATTTAAAATAAGAGGAAACGCAATTATTTAATTTCTGTCTGTTTTTACTTATTATTTCTATTTATTAAATACAAGTATGATATAATACAGAAATAAATTAGGAATTGCTTATTTATATCCTTATATTGCGCTAAGTTCAAATGATGATGAATAGTGTAAAGTCGTTTATTATTATTTAACATTTTTTAATTAAATTCAAATTAATGTCAAAGTTTGAAATATGAGGGTAGTGTCACAATGTAGTTAATATATAAAATTAACCGATCAAACGAATTTACCTGTTATGAAGTTCATTCGGGATTATTTGAGTCGTCTCGTCCGAATAGATCATAATGTAGTAGTTCTCATTCTACACGGTTTATCCACAATATTTTAGAGAAAACAAATTAAATTTGCCCACGCGTTCTACTAACACCTCCTTCACACGTGTCAGGGAACCTTGTATTATTTTAAAGTTCGCAAATCGTAATTTTTAAGGGTTATTATCTGAAATATAATTCTTTGGGCTAGGGAGGTTATGATCTATTTGGACGAGACGACTCAAATAATCCCGATCGAATTTTACAATAGGTAAGTTCGTTTGATCGGTTAATTATTTTTTGTCGTCTCGAGATCATAATGTAGATGTTTAAAGTTACTATGCGATTTGCTGTAAGAAACATTTTATTATTAGAATATAGAACAACATAATGTGAACATGAAGAACAAAATTGTGGTAACTTGATGTTACAATGTTAAAAACTCAGAACATAATCCGAGCTGAGAATTAATTTATAATAACAGTAGCAAACCTACCGTCTGACGGCTTATTGTAAAAACGCGCAAATACGCTTGATCTCTGTGACCAACCTGCTGTTTGGCGAATTGTATCGATATTGATGCCAGCTCGATTCGCCGCTGATGCCGAGGCGTGTCTAGTACTATGTGCCGTGAATAAGTACGTATCCACTCCACTTTTTTTCAACACATTTTTAATTCATGTAGCCAAGGTTTGTGTAGTAACCACCTTGTGTGGTTTACGAATTGATGTGAACAGCGAGTTATCGCTCTATATCGGATCTCTTAGCTTAGCTGTTTGCTTAACATATGTCTGAAGGACCGAAGCTACACAAATTGCAGGTTCATTACGAAAAAATGGAAGTAACTAACTTATGCGTTAATTGTTCTGAAGAAATCTTATCATTGGGGTACAAAGTTTTTAGGTAGTCCAAAACTAAAGATGGATCCCAAGTAAAATCCTATTTAGCTCTCTTTGACTTTAATACGGAAATTCCCTTGAGCAGGCTTTTTATAATCGCGTCATTTGCTATAGTATGCGATAGAATCAGAGACAAAGCCGATCTATATGAATTAACAGTGACGTAGGCTCCTGCGATCTTAAAAACATCCGATGAATAAACTATTACATGCTCGATGTCAGCATCAAATACAGAAATGTTTCTGTCAAAACAATAATTCCACCACTTCCTAAGAGGTTTCTCGTATTGCTTTTGAGTAGACTTAGCTAATGAAGCAAACATTATCGGAATTGCTTCCTCAGAAACACCCCTTCGTTGGAAGGCTTCCCTGATTCCTTCCTGCACAGAAAAAAAGTCTTGATTTAAACCCAGAAGTGGGCTTGTTGTGAGGTGTGATATAAAGTAGCCCCGAGAAAGAAGAACAGTCTTATGCACTATGCATGGAGACAAAGTTCACTGAAAACAAGCTGTGATATAAACAAGACTTTTTCTTTCTGTGTGAAAGGAGACGTGAGTAAATCGAATTGAGGACAAAAGATTAGAGGCTCTGAAATCAACAAATTATTAAATACAGGATACCATGATCGCGATGGCCACAGGGGGACAACTAAAACTCCTTTTGCCAGATAACTGTCAGTGCGTCAATTGCGCAAGACTTTGGGTCAGTTTGCCAAGATATAAAGTTCTTATATTTTGCATTAATATTCGACGCAAAGACATTGATTTCGAATTTTCCCATTTTTTTTCGTAATCGTACTGAATTGTATCAAATCTAACTCCCATTCGGTTTCGGGTGACAGAACTTGTGATTCACTATCCGCAATCACATTTTCTTTGGATTTAATGTAAGAGGCAAAAATCCAAATGTCTCTCTCTCTTTGCACACCATTCCCAGATGAGCCTAGGAATCTGATTTAATTTCAGTTACGATCCCGTGTGGAAAAATTTCATGGCAGTCTGGTGTCAGACCTGGCTTTATCTAGTCTGGAAGGACTGATCTGGCCAAGGTCTGGTACTTGTTTTGCCCGGGTCTGACTTTATCTAGACCGTCCAGTCTGGAAGGTCTGGTCCTGCCCAGGACGGGCACTGCGCAGCTATGCAAGGACAAAAAACGTTCTAAGCTCGGTCTGGAAGGTCTGGTCTGACCCGGAATTGGCGATGATCAGCTGTCTCACTATCAAAACAAAATTTTTTTTCTCAACACCTTGATATTCTCATCTGGGCGAGGTTTGGCGTTGATCAGCCAGTCAAGAACAAAAAATTTCAAGTTCGGCCTGGGAGGTCTAGTCTGGCCCAGGACTGGCGCTGATCAGCTGACCAAAATAAATGAAGTTCTAAGTTCGATCAGCAGATTTTTTTGGACATATTTCGAAAAATTTACAGGGGGCTTAAAATGATAGTCAAACAGAAATTCACACTATTAAAACAAGAATTTTATTTCTTATCACCTTGACATTCTGGTCTGGGCCAGGCTTGGCGCTGATCAGCTAAATACACTTATAGTAAAAAATGATTTTTTTCCAAGTCATTAAAAAAAATTAAGTTTTGTCCCAAGCAATTGCTATTTCTTGCTCAATCGTCCCCAATCGGGTCAAATTATTTTCTTTCCCAAGGGAGTCCAGCCAGTGGCTGGCCGGCTTCCAACTAGTTGCTGATCAGCCATTTACTAGCGGCTGACCAGCCAATAACTAGCGGCTGACCAGCCATTTACTAGCGGCTGGTTAGACATTCTGGCCCGGGGCTAGCCAAAAAATGTTACGCTCTTGGCCAGGCCCAGGCCAGACCATCTGGTCAGAGTCAAGACTGTAAACCAGACGGTCTGGTCTGGGCCGGGCCAGCGCCAGAAAATGTTTACACTCGGTGTATATCTCTTATACGATTTACATATGAAATTGCTGTAGTATTATCTATTCATATTAAAATTTTACAGAATCTATAATGTGGAGCAAAGCAACGTAATGCATAGAATGCGGCCTTTAGTTCCAGGTAATTTATATGGTGAGATCTTTCTTCCGAACTCCACCAACCATGAGTTCTTTTCTCCGCGCAGCATGCTTCCCATCCCGTTAACGATGCATCAGAAAATATCTCAAGTTAATAAATATAATTGCGATTGGGATTATTAATAAACATTCAACACGATATTTTTTGCTACTGAATAACAGCCCAAGAAATTCGCATACTTGTAAGGGAGTTAAACTGCACTTTTCAAAAATAAGGACCGAAGATAGTGAGCTACCGGCTTTAATAATTTCGTGAACACATATGGAGATGCACACAGGCCGGAAGGTAAACAATTCAATTGATATAGTACGCCATTGAATTCGAATATAATATATAATATTATTATTATAATAATATTTTTTTAAATCGTCTGCTATGGGAGCTAGTAAAAATGCGTCCTTCAGGTCAATTGTTGCCATATAACAGTGTGGAACTAGTTATCGTATAACCGTCTTGGAATCTTCCATTTTAAAATGAGGCGGATCAATAACATAATGTAGATTTTCAAAATCAAGAATAAACCTATTTTCTTCATTTGGTTTTTGCACAAGAAAGTAACTAGACAGAAATTGACCATCACATGATTCACATTCTGAAATTGCACCCTTGTCCATAAGCTGCTTTATAGCATGAGAGATATCTCTAACCTCAGATTGCGAAAGGTGTCTTTGTTTTGGAGTGCAGTTCTGACTGATCTTTCCAGTAGAAGGAATTCGATACCCCTGTATCCATTGCAAAATTAAGAAATCCTGAGTTAATTCTTTCCAAACATGAAAGAAGAATTTTAGTCTAGCGGCCGTTTCGCTCACAGTTAATATATGCGACGATTCGTTTGCGAATGATAAGGCCGCTTCTGCCCGCCCCGCCGAAAGGAGTTATATCTCTTCTTCGACGGCGGGCCCTTCGAGTTTAAAGCTGGTTGAAAATTGAGAGTTGCATTGGATCCTGATGCTGCCGGCTGACCTCGTGGTTGGGAGGCCCGCTTAGGCTCGCATTGAGACTTTTGGACTGGTCTATTGGGTGGAGGTGGTTTAGAGATATCCTTAGATTGCTTCTCCATAGTCTGAGCCGCTTTTAAACGTTCAGGAAAATTTTTCCCATAGAGAAAATAATGTACTTATCTAATTATCTACTGATTTAAAATAATCGGTTTAATCGGTTAGTGCCTCACCTATCGCAAACAAGCAGTCTCCAAGCTGCTGATTCTTGTGACAATCCCCTCTTAATTATTTCAAACCGCCCATTGGCCAACGCCTGATGGATGTTATCACCCTGTAAATTACCTGTAGCATCGTCTCATCTAGCTCTGGATCTTCAGATTTTTCATCCGATTTAACATAACTGGGAGCAGGTTGTTTTTTATCCTCTGCTGGTAACCTAACCTCACTTTGTGAGCTGTGGCCATTTTCATTATCATCTCTTGTGACAGGCGGCATAGAGTGAGAACGATTTCTCAAATGCTGGTTATGCAGGGGTGCTACTGAGCTTCGCGAAGGCAGAAAATTATGAATTGCACTGCGATCACGGAAAATGCTTCAGCTATGAAAATGGATCCTAGACCTTGACTGCGATCGGCCACTTGATCTAAATAATCAGAGAAAAGAGAAATCGCAATGATTAGCGAAAGATTCGTCGTGCCTCGTTGGCAGCTATCAAATCGTTTAGATCAAAATCACGCTGGGAGAAATATCTACAGGCCATAGTGCAACGTATCTCTCGGATATCGTTCACAATTATGTAGCCGATAATAAAAGTCGACGCTTACAGAATCTCGGGAGCCATGTCAGGAAGCATGGTGGGGCGAGATCTCGAGCGTCTGCGTCTTTCCATTTTTCTCTCCAATCGTTCGATTGTTCTCCAAATTTCTGAACTGGTAGATCTGCTCCGCTTCCTTCTCTTGTGGTGATGACTTTTCTCTCTTTTGAATATTCACGTTTTCTTCCCATCTTCAACATTTTGATCTAGAGGATGAGACGACGAAAAATAATATCAAGAAATGTTAAAATTCTATTTTTGTGTAAAAATCGTAACTTTGTTGTTCCCATTTTAATGTTTTAACATGTTATTCATAGGTTGGTATTTATGAGACATGCATCCCCCTCCCCCAAGTCTTGCCCTTGAAATCGCATTTTTTAGAAGTTATGAAGGGGGAAAGCAAAATAAAGAAAGTTATTTCTCGAAAACAGCTTCTTCAATATTTTTGAAGAAACATTCTTAGATTGTCTACTTCAACATATTTTTTCAAAACTTTTCGTGTTGGTATTACACGGTTAAAAAAAAGTTTTAAAAAATTTCAAAAAAATTCCTTCAGTATCTTTTTTCGTATCACAACAGGAGGAGTCGATTTCAAGAAAAACTGTTTTTTTGCAACACCCACCTCTAAAGTTGAACTTTATGTTCCTCTAAATAATGTTTTAAGTGGCTCTTTTCAATACAGAGACGTCAAAGTTTGTGAAGCAGTTACTTTACACACCGGTGATCATTGGAGGTTTTGTGATGAAAGGAGAAAAGAGAGGAGCGAAAGAGAGGGGGTAAAATAAACAAAATTTCGAGTATACAGGTCCGGCAGATTTTTTTTTCAATTTTGCCGGAGTCGTATAATATTAGTGGGATTCTGAATAACTTCCAGCAAAAAATAGTGTGTGATTGCAGCACTTGCCTGCGGCTGATACTGCAAACTTCACACTCGCAGTAATCACCTGTTTTACGCACTTGTTTCACAAATAACTATTTCGTTTTGCTTTTTCCCTTTATATTTCCTGCAGAAACGCGATTTCAAGATCAAGATTTGAGCGGCAAGGGAAGCGGGGAATTTCTTGTTTCATAGGTACCAACCTTTGAAATCAATTTTGGGCCTGATATGTCGGGGGCCTCAAAATCTTTAGAAATACCATAAAAGCAGTTTAAAATCCTTTAAAGTATTTGGAATTTCAAATAAACATTTAGAAATCCTTACAGTTCTTTTGAAACTCATTAAAATGTTTTGAAATTCCTTGAAACCCTTGAAATCGTAATAAGATCCCTGCTCAAAATGAATTATTTTTTATATTAACGCAGGAGCTTTAATGTGGAATAAATCCCATTCATTATTATTGATTATGATACTTCTTATAGTTATATATAGTCATATATATATATGGTCCCTGTGCCGAGGGTTTCTGCTGAATACAGTTACAAAAGTTAATAAGCAGCCGCGGACAATTGTCCAGGGATGGTCCCGCAGGAAAAATCCCCAAGCTAAGGCGTGAACAACCGTGCCGAAAGCTGAATGACACGGGTGATGTGTCTCAAACGGTGTCTCTGGGATACCGGGCGACCTCCTAGAGTATCAGCCTTACCCTTGCATGCG
>JAUMHM010085379.1:0-11653 GCA_032362435.1 Melikaiella ostensackeni | reverse complement strand
CCCCTGTCGAATGTCTTCGAAAAAGAAATGAATAATATTATACTCATTTTTTCATTATTATTTTGAAATAACGATCTGACAAGAAACTTATCGATTCAAACAGCCCGGATTATTTCCCAGAGATTTGAAAGTCTCCTTCGCTGTAACAAATTTAATTAATTTTTCCATATCTTATAATGAAAAAAAAGCAATCTAAAAAGCCTCAGTTAAGAAACGTCTGGAATATTTCCACGTTGTGACACATTTTTTGTTATACTATAAAACTTGCTATATTGTTCAGTTCGCGCCTATGAAAAAGGAGTTTTTTTACGAGCATAATAACTGCAGGACAAAATGAGTTTTCCTTTAATCAATTTCCCTTATAGATTTTCACTTATACAGAGTATGCAGCGGAGACTTATGATAAAATTGCCGTGTATTTTCCATACAATTTCCGCAGGCTTTTCCATTAAAGTTTCTGCGCAAATTTGATTAAAAAATTGTCTTCTTTTATTAATGATTTTCGTGACAATTTATTCTGTTTTTGAAAAATGAGGTTAATAATTATACAAAATAGATATGTATGTAGTATATTGTATAATCAAAACTCTTGTTCTCCTTCTTTTGTTGACAAATTAAATAAATTTCTCAATTCTTGAACGATTTTTATGTAATGATGCTCCACAAAAGATAATTTCAGTTAAACAGACACCGGTTTTTAACCAAAAATTCATGAATAACACCTTAAAAATGTCACAGAAATTTTTTCTGATAAATATGAAGACCTTCTACTGATAAAAATTCGCCGCAAAAAATTTGATATATCTTTAGAAAATGAAAAATGTAAATGCAATAGATTTGTAAAATACTGAGTTGTGTGTTTAAAGAAATTATACTTATCTAACTGTGCTCAAAAATATTTTGGATATTTCAGGGTTTTCTACCTATCAAAATACACTAGAAAAAAAATGGAAAGGAAACCATGGTGGGCTTCGATGGAACTCAACCCAAAAGGTCTCCCACCTCCCGATTTTTTTCTGTTCTCATCACTGTGATACCTCACAATACCGATCGATTCGTGAAAATTCGTTAACATCTTGCGCGCGTCGAATATCGGATTTCCGACAATTGATGCCCAGCCGATCAAATCGGAAAAATCCGATCCCATCTGGCGCGCGTCGAATGTCGGTTTTTTCGACATTCAACAAGGGCAAGATCAGATCGTTTCTTTTCTGATTCGATTCTGAAGTTGATCTGACCCTGAAATATTAAATATTTTTTCCATAGCGAATTTTTATTATAAGAAAGTCCTTATGCCATATGTATCAGAAGAAAATCTCGTGGCATTTTTAAGGTGCTTTTTATAAATTTTTTGTTGAAATCAGGGGTCTATTTAACTGGAATTATTTTTTGTGGAGCATTGTTGCGTAAAAATCGTTCAAGATTTGAGGAATTTATTCAATTTGCCAACAAAAGACGGAGAATGAGAGTTGAACTCGAGGCTTTAAATATAAAATATACATATATACCTATTTTTTAAAACTGAACCGCCTCATAGAATGGGACATACTAGATCGTTTGAAAAGTGCCGAGCTTAAGTAATAAAACAACATTTTTTTGAGAAAATTCGCATTTATTCTTCACCATAGTTCCCTTCTAGCTCGATAAACTTATTTCAACGAATTTCTAAAAACTCGATGCCTCTTTTATAGTAGTCGGCGCTCAACACCTCAAAATGGGCGTTTGTTTCTGCAATGACCTCTTCATTTGGCCAGCCAGCCAGCCAGCCATTTCTTCAAGTTTGGGAACAGAAAGAAATCGTGCGGAGCTAATTTTGGAGAATAGGGTGGATGAGAAATCAATTCGAAGCCCAGTTCATGTATTTTTTTCATTGCGATTGCGGAGGTGTGAGTCGGTGCGCTGTCGTGATGAATATCACTATTTTGTGCGCCAATCGTGACAGTTTTTTTCAGCTCGGCCTTCAAACGGTCCAATAATGATGCATAGTAAGTTCCTATTATAGTTTTACCCTTCTCCAAGTAATCAATGAGGATAATTTCTTGGGAATCCCAAAATGCTGTGGTCATCACCTTCTCAGCTGACAAAACAGCCTTCGCCTTCTTTGGCGCACTCTCACCAGGCTTGACCAGCTTTGACTGCTGCTTTATCTCGGACGTATAGTGGTGGATCAAGGTTTCGTCTTACAAAACAGCGCAGGAACTCCTTTGGATTACGCTTGAACATATCTACATTGGATTGAGAAACATTTTTTCCTGGTCAGTGAGCACGCACGGCACTAATCGCGCACATAGCTTTCGCATGTTGAAATGATTATGCAAAATGCTGTGTACACGTTCAGTTGAGATGTTTGCCATCTTAGAAATCTCAGGCACCTTCAATTTACGGTCATCGGTCACTAAATGGAAAACTTTTTTGATCACTTCTGGCGTAGTCGCGTCTGAAGGCCTCCCTGAGCGTGGTTCGCCATTTGGGCTCGTACGACCAAAAAAAAACTCTTGCATCCACCTTTTGACTGTTGTGTTCGCTGGAGCAGATGTTTGATAACAATAATCAAGCTTTTTTGTACCTCCTTCGGCCGTTTTGCCTCTCAAATAATAATGTTTAATGAGAACACGACATTCGTTTTTTTCCATTGTTCACAAAGTCACTGATATGATGACGCGACAATTACAATAAACACAAAGTACTTGATAGATTTTGATGAAACTTTGGATTTAGTGTTTTTAAGGTTAGCACATCACAAGAATGACAAGGATTTTATACTAGTGGCGCCATCCGGTCATCAGGCCCGGCACTTTTCAAACGACCTAGTAAAATATTTTTCAAGGAGTGGGATGGCCCTCGGCAGCTTTTCGAGACATTATTGAATTGCAATTTTTTAAATGAACACTCTTATAGAAAATGTAATTACGCATATTTTTTTCAAATAAAAAAAAAAGGTGTAACTTTCTTCGTTATTGAAATAATTTGAAAAAAAACAGGATTTTCGCGCAGCGTAGAATTGTCGTCTTTTCTAACTTTAACTCGCTCTAAATAACAGACTATTCAGAGCTTTCATTAAAAATTTATAGGAATTATGTTTAAAACTATACTTTAGCTGATAGAGTAATCAAAGTTCATAATTGGAGTTTGTGATTTGTGAAATGACAGTTTGATTTTTTTGTGAATGTAGTTGAAGTTTTTGATGAAAAAAAGTCGTTACTTTTTTCTGGGTAAGTGCATAAAAAACGTTGAAATATATTCAAACGCAAAGTCTATCGACGTAAGTTTGAGCAATCAAAAACTTCCAGCGGATAAAATGTTCAGTAGAACCCCTAGAGGTATCCTGTAAAGTTTTACTTCAATTGAACTAGCGGTTCATGAAATACGACGGTTTTATTGTTGTGTGCGGTGCCGTGAGATTGATACTCGTAGCGGAGGCTTGGAGCCCATGAAGCGCATCAGGCTATTGCCCAGGTATAGACGTGGAAAATATTATTTTCCAACGAACATACATTTTTTTTTTACAGAAAAAATGTTTTTATTTATGTCATAGTTAGGATCTATTCTCTTTGTCAGTTTCCAATCTTTAAAATATGATTTTCCCTTCCTCCATCTTTGGCGTGCATGCACCGTTTTCTTTGAAAGTGCAAACATAAACAGAAACTTAAACATAGTCACGTAGTGAACAAAAGAGGTCTACTAACTTCATCGAAACCTCGAGGCAGAAAAAAGGCCAGAAACGAAGAAGGATGGAAGGAAAATCTTCGAAAAACAAAAAGAAACAAGGTATTTAATGATTTTTATCAAATTTTGGAAACTAAATTCTGATTCTACAATAACTCTCAAAATGTTTAATCGATATTTTCAAAAACGTTACTTTCAACCAAAGAAAAGTTAATCTATACCTAGGCAAAAAAGTTATGTGTAGTGGACAAAATTATGTATAACTTTCATTTGTTTTATACATTATTTGGATAAGACAAATGAATATTATACCTAATTTTCTCCACTATGCATAACTTTTCCGCCTGAGATAGTTGACACAATATTATTGACTTGAACCCTTAATGTTTATGTAAAAAGACCCTATGTTTTCTACTCTCATCGTGGAACCTAACCCTTATGAATTCATGAGAAAAGGTGCACACAAATATTTTGTTGGAAATAACTTGTTTCTGTTGCATTTTAAGTGGATATTTTACATATGTATAAAGTGAAATACGTGTAGGGTCTTTTTTAACGTCCTAATGAAGGGTTGAAAATAATGATATAGTGCTAATTAGTTATTTTGACATAAAAATACTTAATGACTGGACTAGTTATTTTTAATTTTTAAATACATTCATGCAAGTCGAATCTTCATTATTTATAGGGTGAAGAGTATGAATCAACTCCTCAAAACCGGGTAGTCTTGCTGTAAATTCCGTAAGTGTTCCGAAAAAATTGGGATCAAACAAAAAGAGCAATTTCATTTTCATTTTTGAGGACTTGGCGATTACCACAAGCAGAATATTTTGCTAGGCACTTTAATGGAAGGTCGAGATCCACTGTATATACAAAGTAATGTTCATAGTCAACTGATAAAATGGTATTATCAATTTCCTGATGACGAGGAAAATATTGTTGTCTGTAAAAAGTTTTTCAGTAATATAATTCACATATTGTATAAAAGACTAGAAATCGCACAAAATAAACTGTTACTGAAGCTGGTTTCACGTGATAGAATAGGAAAACACGATAATAAAACTGTTAAATCAACAAATGAAGTAAAGGAATTAATTGGAATACATTCTGAGAGTTTGTCACACCGCGAATCTCATTGCAAAAGAGAATCTACTTACTTGAAGTATTTTAAAAAGTCGGAATTAAATTTAAAAGAGTTGTACGACTTATTTAATGATTACTCTGAATCTGTCGTGCAGGAAGATTATGTTGCAAGAGAACAAATGATGTACAGGTATAATACGTATCTTCATCGTAATTTTCCTTTTACATACAAACTGCCTCGTACCGATGTTTGTAATGATTGCTATGAAAATAAAAACAAATCTGTGGGCTCTCCAAACATCATTGGGCACAAAAAAAAACGCTGAGGAATATTTACATTTAATAAGGTTATTATTATTTGAAGAAGGGGTTCTATGTTGTGAATTCGACTATGCTCAAAATATACCCCTACCGAAAATTTCCGTTTCTGACCAATTTTACAGAAGATTACTTTGGCTGTATCTTTTCAACATACATATTCATAAAAGCGTCAAGAGTTATATGTATCCATATCCTAGAGGAATTGCGAAAAAGTGTGCAAGCACAGTGTGAAGTTCTCCTCACCATGCCATAAAGCTTGACTTTCATCCTTCGGTACTTTCAAAAATAACACTTTTTCAGGCGCGGCCTCTGGGCAAACGTTTACTCCTTTAGCAATGCTATCATCGATCCAATTGAATGTTGAAATGTGGCACGTCTTTCCTGTTCATGGACATCCGTACTGCCAATGTGACCGAAACATTGGTACGTACGCTAACAAAAAGAAGAAAATGGAGCGAATAGAAACAGCGAAGAAATATTTCAATCTCAATAGGAGTGCCCGCGATCCACCTTTCAATTTGGTTTAATTTACAGAAGACGTGATACAAGATTTTGACGTCTTACTAAGGGGTAATATCCTAAAACCGAAGGGGATGAAAATTCATGATGCACGCATTGTCCAACTATTGTCCAACTGGACAAGTGGATGTGTGCCTAGGCGAAAACCCTTGCACGAATCACGTACATCCAAAACTTAAACTTGAAGATTTGCCGAAACTACCTCCCCCTCCAATTGGAATTACTCCCGCGAAAATGAAAATCATTAAAAGTTTAATGGCGTACCTTACCGAAGAAAAAAAAGCATTTTACATCTGTTATTTTTCTGAAATAAATGTCAAAGTCATTACTAACAAAAAAGTTGGTAACTGTGATAGTTCGTCCGATGATGACTCTTCGGATGATGATTAGAATTAAATAGTTATAAGTAAATTAGATGTGAACCCTACTTTTTTTGACACAATACTGATTTCACTGTCACAAAACATCATCGGTTCTACTGGGAGCCGGTGTCATTTTCATGGATGGCAGTCGCTCCCAGGGGACCCTGCGGTGGTTGTTTGACCAACTTTTTGATATATATACTTCTAATATTGAATCAGACGAAATAAATACACTATGTTAGATATACTATGTGTGATATTCCGTTTCATATTAATATTTTCTCAAATATTAACAATGAATTTATTCATGGATATATTATCAAATGTTACACAATGATAAATACATAATTGTATCAATAAATCAATTTTTACTGTTATTTTCATTAATTCTAATATTCAATACTAGGAATTAAATTTTTTATAATGATAATAATGAATTCATATAAAGAGTTCATGTTGGAAAATAACATTTTCCACGTCTGTACCTGGGTGACATGACCGGGAACAACAATAAAACCTTCGTAATTCATTAACGGCTTGTTCAATTGGAATGAAACTTAATAGAAAACTTCTATGAGTTCTACTGAACATTTCATCCGATGGAAGTTTTTGATTGCTTAAACTTACGTCGATAAACTTTGAGTTTGAAAATATGTAAACGTTCTTTGTGCACTTACCCAGAAAAACAGTAACAACTTTTTTATAACAAAAACTTTAATTACTTCCACAGAAGAAATTAAAATGTGATTATACAAGCCACAAAATTTAATTATAAACTTTAATTACTCTAACAGCTGAAGTATAATTTTATACATAAGTCCTCCAAATTTTAAGTAAAAGCTCTGAATAGTTTGTTATTTAGAGCGATTTGAAGTTAGAAAAGACAAAAATTTTACGCTGAGCAAGAATCTGGTTTTTTTCTCATTTTTTCGAGAAGAAAGAAAGCTAAAACTGTTTTTCATGAAAAACAAAGATGTACAATCGAATTTTTTATAAGAGTGTGCGTTTAAAAAAATATAATTCAATAATGTTTTGAAAAGCTACCAGGGGCCTTCTCACTTCTTGAAAAATATTTTATATCCCTTTCTACGAAGCGGCGATTCAATTATTATTAAACCCATTTTTCAAAAACAGAATAAATTGTCAAGAAAATCATTTATATAAAAAGGCAATTTTTGAAGAAAATTTGTAAGAGAAGTTTAAAAAAAGCCTTCGGAAATTTTAAGGGAAACGCACGGGAATTTTATCGTAAGTCTTCACTGGACGCTCTATATAATATAAGAGAAATTTGATAAGGAAAATTCATTAAAGGAAAACTTATTTTGTCCTGCAGTTATTATGCTCGTGGAAAAAACTCGTTTTTTATATGTTCGAACTGAAAAATATAGCAAGTTTTTATAGTATAACAAAAAATGTGACAACGTGAAAATATTCCAGAGATGTTTTTCAACTGAGGCTTTTTAGTTTTTTTTTTCATTATAACATATGGAAAAATTAATTAAATTTGTTACAGCGAAGGAGACTTTTAAATCTCAGGGAAACAATCCGGGCTTTTTGAATCGAAAAGTTTCTGGTCAGATCACTCTTTCACAATAGTAATGAAAAAAATGAGTATAATATTATTACTTTCTTTTTGAAAGATAAAAATTCTAAATATAAGCAATTTTCAGACTTCTTTTATTTATTTTTATTGAAAATGTTTTTGTGTCTGTGATAATTCAATGATTTTCTCAGAAGTATTTTTAATCTAGTTCATAAATTTTGTATGAGAAATCTAAATTTGAGTGTTCTACCAAGAGCTTTCATATGAATGCTTTGCTGAATGAGAAGTACAGATACGAATTGTGAAGAAAACAAAATTAATCACTCCATTTTCGCATGAATTGAAAAGAAACGACTCTGTAATTCGATTTGTTTACTCTTCAGTCGTTGCCTCTTATTCAACGTCGACCTACTGTTTGTTCACTTTCCTGCTTTTTTATTCCAGACAGAAATCAATTTCCCTTCGAGAAACTCACACACAAAAATTTCCAACAAAATGTTTTGAAATAAATTCAATATATTTCTGAACTACAATATGCTCTATCTATTGCAAAAGTTTTTAAACATTTTTAAACTGAAAAGATACCATTTTTAGAAATACATACCTGATTAAATTTATTGAGAATGATTGATAAAATGACGATTATGATGAAAAATATCATGGTTATTGTATAACATCATCGAAAATAAAAATTAGATATCTTTATTTTGCAGGTTGGTATTCCAAATATTTCGAAATACAATGCAATGCTACAGAAACTGTTGGAGAATGCGTGTTCTCCAAAAATAATTAAATTTTAATTGAGTAGGTTTTCATTTAAACTTTACCACAGAATTTCAACTCGTGACATAAAACCCCCAGAGTAATTTAAAGCTAAATTCTCGCCATTTAGCCTGCGAAAATTGTGGAATGCTCTCCCCGTAATACAAAAATTGTTAAATGAATTGCAGCTTAAAAAAGTTCATCATTCACTAAAATAGGGAACACTTTTTATTTCTCTCATACTGGAAAAATTCCTGTAGATGAATAAATTAAACACTCCATTTTCGAGTTTCTCCGTATTTTAGTTCATTCATTACCAATTTCGACGTATTTGAAACTTTAATTTTCAAGTAAGGTTTTTCTAGAATAATTAAAAAACTTTTTGTGTTTCTTAATTTATGTGAATTAGTTTTCAAGTAAGAATTTCACCTTTGACTTTATAAATGGCTACTAGAGTGGTTCAAAAAAACAAAATTATGGGAATCGAAATTAGAAATATGTGGAAAAGTAGTGTCTTAGGACCCTAAAAAAGTATAATTAATTTGGTATTTTGGTATAATTAATTTTAAAAATTCTTATTTTGATAGTTGTGATGATTTCGCGTTTGTCAATTGTTTTTATGTTTCTGGTGATCTTAACTATCTCTCTAAACTCTTACAGCTTTCTAAGTAACGTTTTCGAGGCGATAATTTATGTTTAATAGAATCCTTCAAAAAAAAAACAATTCTAAAGTCTACAGGAATGACGAAAGAATTTTTTTAGGTGTTTGAGGCTTGTCTACGGGTAAAAATACATTATAGAAACAAATTATGATAAGTCTGGGTAATCATAGATGTAAACACAGTAAATTTTTGTAAAATTGAGTTTTGTGTTTTTGAAATTATATAAAGCGTTTTGAAACTCAATGTACAATTGTTCGAAATTGGAATTGAACTGTTGAATATTCAGACATATAATGCTAAGAATTTTTAAAACTGGACAATTTTGAACTAAAAAATAATACCACGAAACATTAAAAATTCTTTGTTTACCAAATTTTCAATTCGAGAATTTATAATTGAACAATTTCCAATTGGCAACTTTCAAAATTTGACTATTGGAAATTTGGAACAATCAAACATCAAAAACACAAAAATATTAACATTTACCCATTTTAGCTTACAAGCATTCAGAATTGATCAATATTAAACTTGAAAGTGTGGTTTCTACTAGAATTTATAAAAAAAGACCAATTTCAAAAATAAAGTGCTTGAAAACGTTCCAAATATTTTTAAAAGTGTCAAATTGGAATTTTTTACATCAAACAGATTCAAAATTTAACACTTGCAAATAGAAAGAGAAAGTCATTACAAATTTAAGAATTTCAAAACTAAACCTTGAACATTAAGCAATTTTAGGTACTTTCAAATTAAAATTTAAAATACCATTGTGAATGAAAAGTTTTAAAAATATCAAAATTCAAATTAAAGCGTTTGAAGTTGAATAGTTTTAATTTCAAGGCATTTAATTCAACTTCTTTTTTTTACTTTCGATCTCAAAAAATAAAAAATGTAAAAATTTGAAGCAGTTTTTTTATATTGTAGAATTAAAGAGCTTTTTAAATTGTTAAAATTGTCACAATTTCAAATTGAAGAATTAAACATTTGACAATGTTTTAGGATGTTCTAGGCATACAATCAAGCTCAAAATTAATGAATCTAAAAAGTTTGCTCATAAAATAGGCAAAAAGGCCGATTGATAATTGTAAAGAATTTTAGAAAAAAAAACTTAAAAGATTCTTCGCAATTCTATTCGTTACGCTCTTCTTGAATATTATGTAGCAAATTGTTTAATTTGTAAAATGAATAACTGAGTATAAATGTACGCATAATAAAAAAAATCTATTTCGACGAGAATGAAATGAATGGAATTATAAAGAATCTTTTAAGGAATAAAATGAGCTCTTATTAATTGATATTGAATAAAAATTACGACTTTTGTCTAAAGTGGAAGAAATATGCAAATAACTATGAAAAATATAAATATAAAAATTATAGCTATAAATACGGCTATATATCAAATTATAACTATAAAAAATGAGTATCAACATATAAGTGATATTGTGTTTTCATTATTTTCTTTTTTATAAAAAAAAAATTTTGACAGCTTATGGAAAGTACAAGTTGTCTTGAAAATGATGAAAATGAACATAAAGAGCATTACTTTTCTGAATTTGGTAATGATAGACTATTGCGCTTCCATCATTTTTTAAATGATTGAATGATTAGTTGACCGGGAAAAAAGAAAAATTTACCGAGAGAAAACCGGGAAATGACCGGGAATTTAAAATCATCCTTCGGGTAGACGCAAAGTGGGGCAAAAAAAGTTTTCCGAACAAATTAGTCTATAGAGCTTGCAATTTCAATTGAATTTGAGCGTTTTTTTTTAAATCAAAGCTAACTAAATTTCAAAGAGATTCGTGAGACCCGATTTTTATTTTTTTATTTTTTTTTTACGATACTTGATCAACGAATAATAATTGTTTATTCTCTAAGCAAATTGATAACTTGACTCCTTGTTCGATAGATTGATGTCGTTTTTTTTACGAAATCGACTGCCAACAGCTTAGAAGGAACCTTATATATTTGGAGACTTTATTGGAGACTTTATCAATCGATAACATTTGATATTTATTTAAATAAATTTGATATACAACTACAAATTTTCATCAAATTTTAACCGCGCGATTTCATTCTTTCAACGGAATCAATTTTTAATTACTTGGTAAAACCCTTCTCCTAAGATACTTAATCAAAGAACAGTAATTGTTTATTTTCTAAACAATTTTATTAACAAATTCACAACTTGAGTACTTGTCAACAAATTAATTTTTTTTACGACATCAACTGCTAACGACTCAGAAGGGACCTTATATATTTGGAGACTTCATCGAGCGCCGACATTTGATATTTATTTAAATAAATTTGATGAACAACTACAGATTTTCGTCAATTTTGAACTGGGAGATTTCATTTTTCAACGAAATCAGTTTTTAATCACTTGATAAAATCCTCCTCCTATGATACTTTATCAACGAACAATAATTGTTTATTTTATAAACAATTTTATAAACAAATTTATAACTTGACTACTAGGGTGGGTAAAAAAAATCAAGTATTTTTTTTTGGATCCGACACACGAAAACTAGTTCCTAGGTACCTCCAGAAAGTGCTTACCAAATCTGAGCTCTTAATATTAACGGGAAGATTATCCTCATCATAGTTTTCCATTTTCAATTTAGTATCATATAAAAATGGTCATATCTTATCAACAATAGATCGTTAAACCAGTTGCATAGTCAATATTTATAGGAAATTGAACGCTCTACAAAAATGGTCTCTTATACTCTTTTCATTAA
>JAUMHM010085378.1:0-11654 GCA_032362435.1 Melikaiella ostensackeni | reverse complement strand
ATGTCTTACAATCGTTTAAAATTATCCCGTGAATTCATCGGCTTATGTTTTGCATAAGATAAAAATTACGAGTGAAACCATGATTTAAAATCCCTTGAAATCCTTTAAAATATTCGGAGATACTTTGAAATTGTGGTAAATCGCTTAAAATCCTACAAAATCCTCTAAAAACCCTGTATGTTCTTTTGAATGTTTTAAGATGTCTTAGAATCTTTGAAAATCATCCCGTGAATTCATCGGCTTTCGTTTTGCATAAGACAAAATATTACAAGTGAAATACTTGTCGAAAATTGAATTTTCACCGGTAGGAATGCCAACTGCACAACGAAAGTGTTCCAGACCACTCAAAAATGTTGAAATGTACGTGTTTCGAAATAACAGATAGATTTTTCAAATGAATTCTTTCAAAACACGATCTCTCAGTTTGATATTATGTGTAAAAAGCATATCGTGAAAGTTGAAGATCACATTATCGCATTTTCAACATAAAAGTGAGATGGAAGTCTTAAGTTTTAGGGCCACGGTATATTTTCCACATTCTGAGAATATAAATTATCTCTTATTATTATTGATATTACTATATATTATGTTGAGTATACTTACTTGAGAAATCAAGTAAAAACATAGAAGCAAATAGTAGAATGACAATCTTCATCGTTCCTGGGTACGAGCGGAGATAGCAATATGGAACTCAATACTAATTTCTGAAAAATTGTATGGAGTGGCACTGGTTTTGTAAATTATTCACAATTGAGTGGAGCAGCAATAATAGTTCAACTTAGAATTTTTCATACCTGCTACATTTATTACTCATAGAACCTTGAGACACACTTGAGTATATACATTTTTTAATTTGGACTAAATTGCAGGTGTGATGACATATATTTTGCGCACAAAAAAATTAATTTATATCAGCCTCTTCTATCTCATGAATCATGCGTTGTCAGAAAGACATGGAAATATTCCACTTGGCCGAAGACACACATAGACAGAACACGTGAATAATGCCTAAATCAAATGTATGTATGAAGGAAAATCCTTTTTCGAAGTTCTTGATATAACTTCTGAGGGTTTATGAAAATGTTACGGAAAAGTTCGAGGACCTTCTAAAGACTTTCCAACGAAAAATTTTATGTAACAACCATATCGGTTTGCCACCCCCAACACACGGCCACTGGCCCCAGAAGGTACCCCCAAATCAAAAAATGTGAATTCTGCACAAAATCTACACAAAAAAGCAACCCTTTGCGAGAAATCCCTTCTAAAAGGAGCAGTGCGTCCCAAAGAACGCCGGTCCTGACACAAAAAAAGTTGCATCGCTCTTTATTTTGTGATTAGAAGAAAAAAGAACAAAGTATTTTTGCTCTATTATTCAGCTCTATCAAGCCGTGAAAGCAACATTCGAAAAGAAGCAACCACCTCGGATAAAAACCCTCGTCAGAGGTACGATGTGTACCCAAAAACGTAAATATTGATTCACAAAGAGTTGCAGTGTAGACTCAAAGTTTATCAAATAAAAAGTGGACTTTAATAGGGCAACACGATGCAATACAGGAAATAATTTATACTTAATTGCTTGAACAATTGATAATATAGAAAAAAATTATTGTTGCCAACAACAAAATTTGCAATATTTATAGCAGACAAATGAGATGATTCCCAAATCGCCTAGAAAAACATTGTTAAAATAAATGAGAGTTCGTAAAATAATAAAGCTGAGGTATCGGGAACGTATAAAATATATAAAAGGGCAACCTTCAATATGATTCTGTTAGAAAAAACAGTCATTGAGACAAATGGAATTTTTAAAAATAATTGCCAATTACTTTAGAATATTAATAAACATTCCACTAGACCAACAGTAATATTTATTAACAAAAAAAACGAGAAGTGAGTGCTCAAAGGTATAGATTTCGTGCAGAATTGGCGTTTTTAGATTCATAGGAAACTTTCGAGGCATCGAGGGGATATGTTAGACGTTGCAAAACCAGGTCCCAGGTGAATAGTAGGTGGTTCAAAAATCACCAAGTTTGAAAAGTTCAATGGGCCTGTGGAAATTCTTGTTCCTTTTTGGGAAAAAGAAAATCCCTAGAAAAATTTAATCCAATCGGATGATGTTCTGCACTCCCTGATCGAGGTCGAAGGTTAAACACTTAATATCTTCGTTGCTTTAGTGCTTACAAAAAAATGTTTGGGACAATATCAGCTTAATTTTTCATGACAAATTCAATGGTGTCGATTAAGTTTATTGACAAAAATTTTTAGAGACATTTTTTACATAACCTAATTTTTCTTTGAACAATTCGGACTTTCATTGCATCTACATTTGTATATATTTTTGATACGAATTTATTAATACCATATGAATTGTTTTTATGTTTATATAATTATTATTTACTAGGTCTGAAGGTAACAACTGATTATAATAATGCTTTATTATAAAACATAATACAACACATACACATATAACGTAAAACACATTTGTATTTTGTTTTTATTTTCTGATTTTTTCTTTGAAAAAGATTTATTGTGTTTAAATTGTTTTTGAAATTGTTTATACAGATGTTTTTTCGCATTTCTCTACCAGCTTGATGAGAGTCTTTTTTCTGACATAGGGAATTTTTTTCCTGTTGCTGTCAAAATTTTGAAGTAATGCGAAAAAACATTCGTATAAACAATTTAAAAAACAATTTGAACGCAATAAATCTTTTTCAAATAAAGAATTAGAAAATAAGAGCAAAATACAAATGTGTCTTACGTTATATGTGTATGTGTCGTATTATGTTTTACGATAAAGCATTATTATAGTCAGTTGTTACCTTCAGAACCTAATAAACAGCAATTATATAAGCATGAGAACAAATTATATGGGATTAATAAATTCGTATAAAAAATATCCACAAGTTTGGATGCAATAAAAGTCTGAATTGTTTAAAGAAAAATTTAATTATTGCTTGCCCTCTGCGTTTACGACTTTTCCAGCAAGTCAAATTATTTAGGTCTTCACACTGTGTTTCGTAATTTTTGACAGTGGCATCGTTTTAACAAAAATATTGTTGAGTTATCATACGGTCAGAGTGTGTAAAGTAGTTACTTTTCATAGCGGCAACCATTATCCCGCATGCGCACTTTGAAATAGTAATTTTACACACGGGCTGCGAATCGTAAAATCGTGCCTAAAGTTATTATAGAATTACTTCCATCACCGTTTATTCAAGGCTGGTTCAGAATTTATTGCTGGGGGTTGGTGAACAAAGAAGAGAGGTTGGGAAAAAGCGGCTTAGGGCTGGGGAAATACATATAGTATCAGGTTGGGACAAAGTGACACAAATTTGGGGGCAAGTGGTATAAGTTTGGGATAAACTGGCATAAGTTTAATTATCGAAACAGGGAACCAGCTATTATTCATTTGAAAAATTTAAGGCTTGGTCAAATATTAATCTCATTGTTGAAAATATATTTACACAATTAATGAAAATTTTTTTAATGAAACTAAGAAATGGTAGAAAACATGATAACGGACGTAGATAGTCTATTGTAGTTTTGAATTATCAATAAAGAAAGTGGCAGGAATTTTACTGACTTCCCCCACCCCTCTCCTTCCGCCGCCGGGGGTGCAAATAAAATAAATGTTGGTCAATTTTATATTCAATGATTCTTAGTTCTTTATAAAAATAATTCATTTTTTTCAATTCTACATGAGGTACATGGAGTTATATTGTAAATGGGCTAATATGGCACACAAGGTACTATGGCACATGAGGTAATATGGCACAATCGTACTATCTTTTCCAAAAACATAGTCTAAAAATGTTGACTCCATGTCTCTGACTAGGGTAGTAGGGAGGATCTTGGTTCCTTGCCCAGAGGCGGAAATAGAGCGGCTGAGGCGGGATCTTTTTATGATATAACGAGATATCTGTTATATAAGTTTTGATATAATTCGACCTCAGGAACTCGATTCAAGAATTGAACAAAAATTTCCGTGTGTGTGTGTAACTTTCTTCTGTTCACCATATCTCGAAAAGTAAAAGAACTATGATCATGAAATCCGTACTAACAGTAGATCTAATTGATGTTCAGGATGAAGAAGATTTTCAGCTGGATCAACTAATTGGAAGTGGCTTCTTTTTTATTTCTAGAAATTTGGAAAGAAAATGTTTACCTTGTTTATATGAGGAAAACTTTTTTGATATTCGAAATACAACAGTACTATCTGTGGTCTACTTGTTCCCGTCTTCGAGACGCATCGACCGACCTCTTAGTGAACCTTCCGAGACCTACTAGGACCGAGCTATGAAGCTGAAAAGAAAAGTTTTATTGTGTTCATGTGAGAGAAATTTTGTTGATATAAGGAATTATAACTAAAAAGCCGAAGCAATGTTAGAAATTTCAGATAAAACCACAACTTTCTAAAATTACTCTGAGAGAATATAGTTATAAACAATAATTTTTGTTAACTTTAATTTATTATTCCATGGCTCTAACTAAAAAGTTGAAAACAAGTTGAAAAATTCATAAAAAGACCCCAAGTATCTAGCATTGCTCTAAGAGAAGATAGTTATAAACAATAATAAATTGTTTGAAAATAATTTTTGAACTTTTGACTATCAGTAGAAAGTAATACTTAATATATTTCAAAGAATTTACACTTAATAAAGCGTAAAAAAATATAAATTGATGCCAAAAACTCGCAAGACTCAATTTTGCACTTCTAAAAGGTTTTTGGGACTCTACAAAACAGGCTTATGGGAATAAAATTTAAAAAGTTATTTCCGATATGTAGTCTAGGGTAAATTGGGAAGAGAAATTTTGAGGGACAACTCGATGTGCCTAATATTGACGACTATGTAAAAAATGTACAAAAACGTTTTTTTTTCTTATGCGAAATACCTGTTAAACATAATGGGGTTTGTACCACCTCAAAAAATAAACTTTTTTCAAATCCTAAAGTACGTTTTTTTTTTGGATTCACAACCAAAACCGCTTGGGTCGCTATGAATTTCGAAAAAATGATTCCCTCCCCCCCCCCCTTCAATTTATGAACCGTCCATGACCTTTTATGATCGAGAAATGACGATTTATATATTAAAAATAGGGGAATATGGGGAATAGCAGGACATTAAGGAATGGCGGCACACGTCATTTTCCACCATCTGTGTATGAGTTAAACACACTAAAAAAGCTGGTATAGTTTTATTTCTGTATATACCCACTTTTCATCGGTAATAGTCGCGTCAACATTTATTGTTAGTCTTCATGCATCTGTTGGCTAATTAATTGATTGCCCAGAAGTTTTATTCAGCGCAAGTGGTTTCGTTGTTTTCACAGCATTACGGATGGAAATAAAGGCAAATATGTGTATAATTATCGTTTGCCCTTGACCTTGAACAATACCGAAGTGAATATCGTATTTTCATGCGTATGAGTCATTGTACATGGTGAATAAATTGAATATGAATATTATTATAAAGTTAATTATTCAAAAAACATTGTCGTTGCGATTGAACCGAAACAATTCCGTCCTTTGCGATTCGTGCGATCGAGCTATTTACTTGAAATGCGCGAATACGACTGCCAGATATTTCACATGCAGCAATTGTCATGCCGATCAGTTATCGTTCCATTTTATAATATCTTCTTTAACAGAATTATACAATGTTCGTCATTGCGAACTTTCCAATAAACATTTCACATTCATCATGGCATCGTGGTAAACATTATAAGAAAAAAGTTTGGCCAAAAACAATGTTGCTGGAAAGAAGATCCAGAAGCGTCATCAATGACCCATTATTGGAGACATCAAAAGTCGTCCTTTCTTCTCTTCATATTGAGTTGAGTCTCTTTAAACAATTCGCAAGAGTACTAGATAAAGAGGGAGAATGTGTGCAGTATATTATAATGTTCCAGTTTTCCCAAGCGTCCGATGCCAAATTGAAAAAAGGGATATTTGATGGACCTCAAATTCGACATCGATTAAAAGACGACGTTTTTGTTACTAAAATGATTTCAACTGAGGAAAGAGCATGTCCTGATTCCAAAAATGTTGTAAAACAATTCCTGAGAAACGTTAAAAGTCCAGACTGGGAAAAAAGGTTTCGAAAATTGTTGATAGTTTCAAAAAATTAAAGTGTCTAATGAGTTTGAAAATTCATTTTATGAATCCTCATGTTGAATACTCTCCTGAAAATATGATGGTGGACTAACGTTGGACGTTAAAAAGAGATTTACCTCAGGAAGAAAGTTCAAAAACGAAAATGCCGCTACAAAGCTCTTCCGAATGCAAAAGAGTATGTTATAATAAAAAATATCTGTCCTTTCATATAGCCATGAAAGACCAACACTAATTTGACTTACATATCGGATTCGATGCCTGAGAGTAGATTAATTCAATTCAGGATACATAGGAATGCATGTGTCTCGTTAAAAGTTCCTAACCATTTTCTCTGTGTGGCAGTATAATTGTTTTTTCTCAAAAAGTCGGCTATTTTCTGACACACACATAATCAAGGTTGCCTTTTAATATACTTTATACGTTTCCGATACCTCAAATTTATCATTCAACGAACCCTCATTTGTTTAAACAATATTTCGTCAAATTCTTAAAAATTTGTGTACATTCGTTATATTCGTTGTGTGTGCATTTCTTTTTTATATAATATCATAACGTAGACTGAAAATTTTTGAGCAGAAAAGTGGACTTCTCTAGGACAACATGATGAAATACTGGAAATAACTAATAATTAATTGTTGAAACAATTCCTAAATACCATATAAAAATGAAATGTATGTTTCCAAACAATCACCAGTGTTAATATTTATAGCAAAAAAGAGAAAAAATCCCCAGATTTCCTGAAAAAAGATTGTTTAAAGAAATGTAATGTGTTCAAATAATTTACAATTACTTCAAAATATTGATAATTACTTTACAGGATCAACCATAATAATTTTTGGCAAAAAAACAGGATATAGTTCTCAAAGGTGTACATATATTTCGTAAAAAATTGACATTTTTGGATTTAGGGATACGTTTCGGCGCGACGTGGGGGTGCGTTAGGGATGGCAATTCCATATGATTGATACATAGAATGCTTCGTTGGAAAGTCCTCTACATGTCCTATAACTTTTCCGTAAGATTTTGCAAAACGCGCAGAAGTTATTCCAAAAACCACAAAAAGTGATTATTTTCTATGTATTTTACATGGGAAATTTTGAGTACCCAGTAGCACCTGTTAAAATATGATTTTTGGATAAGCAAAGTACGCAATTCCTTTTTTCGGATTTGGAACCGAATTACGGGATCGTTCCCCTCTATCAAAAAGTAATTTTCAACCATCGTATTGACCATGGCTCTATTTGTTAATATTTACATTCAAGTTTCGTGCGTGCACTGTGCACACACAATTATAATGTCCTCAATGACATGTGATTTCAGTAAAATTGTATGTTCATAGTGACTCGGCAGATCGCTTTACTACCCAGGAAACGAGAAATTGACCTTGTTTCAATCATAAGTGGAAGTCTTGTGAATTGTGTATCTCAAAGATAAACTAACAATGTTCTTATGAAATTTTCGTTTGGAACATTTACTTTAAAAGTTTCAAAATGCGAAATTTATGATCAATGAAATTTTTAACAAAACTCAAGTGTTAATTTTTAACCGAATATTTTCATTGCATCCCAAAATGTTTAATTTTTAAGCCAAAAAGACGAATTCTCTACACAACAGTTTACTTTTTAATCCGAAAATATGATTTTTCAAGAAAAAAGTTAATTTTCTATCAAACAGTTAAATCTTAAAAAAGCATAGTTCAAATTTCAACCAAATAGTTGTATTTTCTACCAGAACAATTAAATTTTCTACCAAATATATGATTTTCCAACAAAAAACCTAATTTGAAACTAAATAGCTTAATTGTCCATTAAATTGTTGGATTTTCAAGTCAAAAAGTCGAATTTTGTACAAAACAGTTGAAATTTCAACCAGAAAATATGAATTTTCAAAAAAAAGTTCTTTACAACCGAATAGTTGAATTTTCATCTAGAATCATGAATCTTGAAACAGAAAAAAATTAGTTTTCTAAAAAGTGGTTCAACTTTAAACCAAGTAGTTGATTTTTCAATCAAAAAGATAAATTCGACCACGAAAGACTAATTTTGAAGAAATTGTTAAATCTGCAATCGAAACAGATTAATAACCTACCATACAATTGCATTTTTGACTAAAAACATGAAATTCCGACCAAGAAGAATAACTTTCTACAAAAAAGACGAATTTTCAGCCAAAAAGATGAATTTTCAACGAGAAAAGAAGTTTCAACCATAGTAATGAATCTTCAATAGAAAAAATGAATTTTCAACAGAAGAGTTCAACATTCGACCAAATATAGTTGAATTTTTAACCGGAAGGATGGTTTTTTAACCAATAAGATTCATTTTTTATCAAGAAAAAATAAATTTTTGAAAAAATAGTTCAACTTTTAATTAAGAAAGTTCAATTTTCGAACAAAAAAGATTCAAAGACTTTCTAGCAAAATGGTTGCATTTCCAACAGAATAATTGAACTTGCAGCCAAACAGTAGAATTTTTAACCAAACGAGATGATTTTCGAACCCAACGAAACCCAATAAGGAAATCTAATTATTTTTTCGGAAAGTTATTTCTTTCTAATTGAAAAGTCTACTATTAAATTCTTGGTTCAGAATTTATCACTTTTGGTGAAAAACTCTACTATTTAGTTGAAGAATTAACTATTTTTTTGAAAGCCGTTTTTTTTTTAATTTAACGAAATTTTCTTAATTGAAAATATAACTAGTCCATTCTTGACTGCATATGGAGGGCCGTTAAGTGGAGGTACTAGTGTACTTTCTGGCGAAAGTTTCGGATAGGGATTCATTCCGAATCATTTCGAACCAATCCGAAAAAGTTCTCAATTTCATTCGATCCAAATCGGTAAAAAATCGATCCGACTCAATCCGGTTCAAGCCGAACTTCCAATGCAAATCGATCCGAACCAAAATTTCATTCCAAATAAATCTGAATTCAACCTGAACTCGGATTGTTACATATTGAATTCTCAATCCGAATGAATCCGAGTTCGGATTGATTCGGATTGAAAATTTGGTTTGGATTGATTCGGATTGGAAGTTAGGAATGATTCGGATTGAGTCAGATTGATTTCTGACCGATTTTGCTCAAACGAAATTGAGAACTTCTTTCGGATTGGTTCAGATTGATTCGGATTGGTTCGGATACAGATTTCGGAATAATTCTCAATGATTCGGAATGAATTCCTATCCGAAACTTTCGCTAGGGCTTTTGTTAAAAATTCATTTTATTGGCTCATAAGATTGAACTTTCTTCAACTAATTTTTTTAACTGAAAATCAAACTATTCCATTTTTGGAGGAAAATTGATAATTTTCTGATAAAAGAACAAATATTTGGTTGAAAAATCATGTATCTTGTTGTGAAGCCGTCTTTTTTGCTAGAAAATTAATCTTTTTGATTGAAAATTCAACCACTTGGTCAAAAGTTGAACTACTTTCTTAAAATTTCATTTTATTAGTTGAAGGTCCATCGGCTTGGCTTAAAATTTAATTATTTTGTTGAAAATTCGTTTTTTTGTTGAAAATCAATTTTTTGAAATGCAATTTCAACTTCTCCAGTTTTGGTTGAATTTTTTTTTCGTTTGAAATTCGATTATTTGCATGAAAACTAATTTTTTCGTTGAAAATGAAATTTTTGGTTAAAAATTCATATATTTGGATAGAAAATTCAACTTTTTGTAGGGAATTCGCCTTTCGGCTCAAATTTTCAACTGTTTTGTTGAAAATCGTCGTTTCAGGTTGAAAATTCTATCATCGTGGTAGGAATTTCAAATATTCGCTTGAAAAATAAACTTTTTGGCAGATAATTCATATTTTCGGGTTGAAAATTTAACTGTTTTCTAGAGAATTCGCCTTTTGGGTTGTTTCGTTGAAACTTAATCTGTTTTGATTGAAAATTCAATCATTTTGTTGAAAATTTGTCTTTTTTGCTAGAAAATATATCCTGTGGATTGAAAATTCAACTACTTGATTACGGGTTGAACTACTTTATTAAAAATTTATTTTATTAGTTGAGGATCCATCTCTTTGGTTGAAAACTGATTTTTTGGTTGGAAATAACCTTTTTGGTTGAATGTGTACAAATACGGCTGGGAAATTCAACTGTATTGTATGAAATTCACCTGTTTGGCTTCAATTTCCAATTTTTTCATTGAAAAATCATCTTTTTTGGTTAAATTCAACCGTTTTTCATTTGAAATTGAAATATTTTTTGGTTGAGGTATCGAGTATTGCATTTTTTGTTTAGAATGCATCGTTTTTGTCTAAATTAAACTATTTTCATTATCAAATTAAAATCTGTTCTTGGTCGAAACATTAAAACTATTATATTTTTCGTTGAAAATTGCCTTTTTTTGAAGAAAATTCAAGGACTTGGTTGAAAGTTAAACTTCTCTGTTAAAAATTCATTTTTCTGTTGGAGTGTCTTTATCGTAGTTGAAAATTCAAATATTTTGTTTGAAAATGTTATTATTTTGTTAAAAATCCATCTTCTTAGTTGAAAATTGGACTGTTTTGTCGAATATTCGTATTTTTGGATAGAAGATACGTCTTTTTGGATGAAAAATTAAACTGTCTTCTAAAAAATTCGTTTTCTTGGTATAATATTGAACTTTTTGGTTTCAAATTCAACTGTCTTTGGTCAAAGTTTATTCTTTTTAGTTTAAGAATTCGAGCGATTGGTTGAAAATTCATCTTCGTCGGTTGAAAATTCAACTATCTGGTTGAAATCTCATCTCTCTTCGTACAATATTCAATTCTCTTATAAGAAATTCGTCTTTTTGGCTTGAAGATCTAATTATACGTTTAAAAATGTAACTGTTTGTGGTTGAAGTTTGATCTCTTTTGGTAGAAAATTGATCTTTTTTGCGAGAAACGGCAGCTAGAAAATAACAATAAAATAATGTATAAAATATAAATGAATCTTATGTTCGAGATTTATAGTGTTTGAATTGTGTGATTATCAATCATGACAAGACAAACTTTTTAAAGGCTGCCTGATTGAAATATTTTTTTAACACTTTCAACTCCACTTCGGCCTAAATACAGAAAAGCATATAGAAATTTCTTGTGTCAAATGAAACTGATTACAAAAAATCTGCCCGCCTTGCGGGCACATTCTCATCGCGCGCTTCGCGCTCCGAAACGTGTGGATCTCGCGCTTCGCGCTCGATGTTATGTGTTTTTGATGTACAAATTACTAAATTTGTTTTTGATTTCAAATGAAAAAGGAAATTTATTCACTAAGGCTCTATCGGCCTTAAGGAATACATTCTCATCATAATATTCGCGCACGATTTTTTGAGCTCGCCCTATTATATATACGAATAAATAGTTAAAAAGACGATTACTGATTATCTTAATGATTTACGATTGGCCTTATAGAGAAATGTGTCACGTCAATTTCATTTGACTTTTTAAAAGCACGAATTCTACTCTTCTGACTATTTCCTTATCCGGCGTCGTTTGGATCAAAAATTAAAATTAAAATATGCCAATATCATTTTCCATACTTAAAATACAAACTATTCCTCCTACCAGAAAATGT
>JAUMHM010085377.1:0-30146 GCA_032362435.1 Melikaiella ostensackeni | reverse complement strand
GACGACATCGAGACGATTCTGAGTAATGCGACGCGCGAGCTGAAGGCCATTCCAAAATCTGCGTTCAAGGACTGCTTCAAGATATGGAAGCACCGGTGGGAGCGTGTGGTTCAATCAAGTGGGGACTACTTCGAAGGATGCCACGACCAGGATGACAAAGAATAGCACCACTGCGGAGATATGAACGTAGGTCGGATACTTTTCGGACACACCTCGTAGATCCTTTTATCATCCCCCATTCAAACCCGAAAATAATATATTTGACTCTGACTCTGAAAAACGCGAATATCATTTAAACTAGAACAGCCCATAAAGGCCTTCTTCATGCGGACACCCACATCCTCTATATGAAAACACGTAACCTCTATTGGTAGTGATCATGATAGTTGCCATTTTGTAAGTCATAGGTTGACCTCTCTCTTGAGCCTAAAATTAATAGAACTAAAAAAGTAGATTTCTAATTTTATCGATCGCCGATAATTATTTCGATTCATGTATTCTTACCATTACTTTCAATAACAGCTGTAACCATCCAGATATATTGAACACATAATATATGTATTAACTAAGTAAAATGAATAATATTCTTCACAGAATTATCAATCTGTTTAATACGTAAGATGTATTTAATTAATCAGTCTCGTTTATCGATCGTGGATAATGAAGATGATTATTATTTCTCAATGAATGATTATTACGCGTAATACGTACATTCTTTTTCTCATAATAAAGTAAAATTAATTACATTATTTAGCGAATTATCAATATGCCTAAATTTAATCTGCCTAATATGTGAAATGTATTTCATTAATCGATCTCGTTTATCGATCGCGGATAATTAAGTAAAATGATAAATTTTTTTGAATTAATGATTATTATGCGTAATACGTAACAATATTTTACATTTAATTTAGGTAAGTTGTGATTGACTTCGTTATTACATTTAAAATGTATTGCAGTTATTTTTTAATATTCTACCTTATTATCATTAGGATAATCCATGAATTACTCAACGCAATTTTCCAACAATTTTGTCGTTATATGTAACATGTTTTTCTATTCAAATGTAAAATGCATTTAATTGATTTTTAATATTTGTTATTCAAACACAGATGTTCTACTTTATCATAAGGGGTCATCCATAAATTACGTAACGTAATTTCCCCACAATATCGGTGTAATACGTAAAACGTTTTTCTATTTAAAAAACGTGAGTTGTGATTTACTTTGTTGATATACGTAAAATGTATTTCATTCAATCTTCAATGTTTATGATGTAATCACAGATGTTCTACTTTATCATTAGGGGTCATCCATAAATTATAAATTACGTAACGCCATTTTCGGACAATGTTAACTATCGCACAACTTATGTTATTCTTTTTCAGAATTTTCAATGTACATTTTCGTATTTACGTAATTTTAGACAACTCAGTCTAAACTATAAACTTCATGCATACGATTATACTATTCTTATGTTATTCGTTTATTGTTAACATGGTTTTTCACATCGTGAGCATCGTTTTGGCGTACATTTTTAATTATTAAAAAAAATAATAAAAGTTCAATTTTGTTATTCACAGGGCTTGTAGAGGACATTGTAAGCTATCTATATAGAAAAATGAAAAATATAAAATGTGGTTTTTCTCAGAAATTCAGTTTAAAAGTTAATTTTTAAGAAATCAAAGAAGTTATCAAAAATTTTTTTGGTCAAAATACATTTTTTCAAAACTACGTCCTGTTACGAATAATTAAAAAAAATACACATTTATATCATTAAAATCACGAGCATTATGAAAGTTTAAGAAATGAACGACAAACATTTCAAATTTTAATTATATACTAAGTTTTTTGATACTTTCAAAAATTATTTTATTGTTTTTCTTCTAACAAGTAAGAGAATGGATACTAAAATTTTCATCAATATTGATACCAATACCTCAAATTCTTCAGAAGATTTGACATGGAATTGCTCATATGCATTCCCATGTAGGTATGAGTGAACTGAGTATCGGATAGAAATATAATTGTGAAATTAAAAAGTTACAATGTTTAACAATTTAGCGATGTATTTTATTTCACTGATTTACAAATATGAAATAGACGTACAAAAAAATGTCATTGTACCAAAATTAAGTTTCTTCACAATATCAAAATGCATAACATAGAAGTACAGAATCAATATATATTAATGATTTTCAAATGTATTTTTATGGGTTATTAATGGATATGGTAATGTAAATCGTTTGTATTTGAGGTACAATATATTATGTATATAAATTATAATTTATTTTTTGGACCCGCACCGACACCATTTATAATATTGCGTGAATTTTCCTGAATCTCCATTTTACAATATTTACTATTAATTAAATACAATTTGAAGTAATACAAAATTATTTTAATAATCACAAATGAAAATAAAAATTAAAAGAAATAAAATTGAATTTTCATTTAAAATTTGATGTTAATTTCAATATAAGTTGGATTTCATTAACTTAGAACTTTCATTCAAATATGAGATTTTAGAAAAACAGTTTTCATAAGAGAATAAATAAATTAATGAGTTTATGTTCGATTTTATATCGTATTATTATGTTCTTTAAAGTCATTATGGTGCTGTTGAATTCCACATGATTCAATTTATTAAATTTTCAACTAAAAGTCGAGAAAAATTTAAGGCATTACAGTCTAAAGTGAAAAAAAATGTTTAGTAATTTTTAAAATTCATTCCGTCAATTTATCAGAATATTATTAGTTTGATATTCATAACTTCAATTTGAATTCATAAATTTTGTTCAAAATTAAATATTTTCACAACTAAAAATGTACCAAAATCAAAGTGTTTAAAATTAAGTTATGGATTAATATTAAGACACTAATTTGAATATGTACATTCAAGCGCGTTATATAAAGATGTTATTTTAAATTCATTACGTAAATTTATCTGAGTTTTATTGATTTGACATTCATAATTTTGATCGAATGTTGAAATTATTCAATATAAATTCATATATTTTGTTCAAAATCAAATATTTTTACAACTATAAAGTACAGAAATTGAAGCGTTTCAAATTAAGTTATTTAAATTTTGAATTGAATAACTTATTCATTATAAATTATAAATAATAATTTTTAAATTGTAGAAAAAAATGTAATACATCATTAACAATATTTATTAAACATATATGAGTTTCATATATAAAATGAATGATATCAAATATAAAATTTTCTAATTAAAAAAATATTAAGAAATATATTGTTGAGCATAATTATTCAATTTTGAAATAACTTTTGTTTACGAATAAAATTTGAATTAAAAATTTTACGTTTTAATTAATAATAGAAGTTAACATACATGAAATGATTATTCATTATACTTAAAATGGATTATACATATTTCAATCTATTTTGAAAATATAAAATTATTTCATAACTTGCGATTAATATATTCAAATTTTTTATGTGATTTGTATAATATAAGTTTTTTTTTATTCAATATGATTTCATGAAACTTATATAATTATTTTAAATATTCGAGATTTTATAATGCATATTTATTTATGATTTTTCAATGAATGTTGATGCCTCAGTCATAAATATGGTAATAATATATCATTTATATTTCAATTATCATAATTTTTGTTTACATTTTGATGTTTACAATTACATCACTACACATACATGATTTATGATATAATTCATAAACTTAATCATATCTACATTTTATAATTAAGGTATAAGTTTTAAACAAAAAATTTTATTATTTAAAAGTATAATTATAATAATTATTAGGTACTAATATTTGCTTACATATTTATCACAATGGTTAAGTTGTTCAATTCCCAAAATTATTTATAGCTTTGGAAATGTTAATAATAGTAATCGTTAGTAAAAAAATTATACGTTAAATACATTCATTAAATACATTATTTCAAAATATATTTCCAGTAATAATTCATAAAGTTAAAATATATTTATAAATGAGTAGTTATTCAAAAATAAATTAAATCACTTAATATTTTTTCGAAAATTCACATATAATTTTGAAATTTCAATTCAGATGCATGTCCATCTTCCTTTGTGGTTATATGAACGATAAATTATATACATTTTATTATTGGTATAAGGAAGTGAGTTGAAAAAATTAAAAATTGAAAAACTTGAAACTTGGCACATCACGCTATCTTTCACTATGCCGAAACGTAATTTCAACATAATTTTGAAATTCATATTTTTGGAGTATTACGTTGTTGAATAATAAAGAAAATTTCCGGAATTTCATAACGAACCAATTAAAAAAGATAAATTAATGGTAGTTCAAATTTGTCCACACTTCGAAAAAATGGCAGTTCTTCCAATATTTTGTGAGTAAGAAAAATAGTCAATTGTTTCACGAGTGAAATAAGTACAGTTCTTTCTCCATTAGTGAAAAAGAATTTTTTTCTCTCATTTTTTTCCACGAGTTGAAAAAAACTGTTTTTTTTTCAAGCAAGTTAGAAAATCGGTCACTCTCATCACGCAAAACAGTAGAAAAAACTAGCATTATTGCAAGAATCATAGGAAAAATCATCATCATAGGGAAACATGTAAATTGATTATTTTAAAAATCGATTTTCAGATTTTGTCTAAAAAACATGAACAACTTTTGGTGCAGTTTCTGACTCGAGGTGTCGATATTTATTACGGACTTTTTCCTAAAGAGGTACGCAAACTTGCGTATTAGTATGCGGGGGCGGTTGATATAAAGATACCTCAATCATGGACCGATCAGCAAATGGCAGAAGCAGATTGGTTAACATCATTTCTCAAAGGACACCACATCCTATCAATTCGAACACCCGAAGCGACTAGCTTGGCGTGCGCCTCGAATTTTAATCCGTTCAATGTCGAAAAATTTCACGCGAATTTGAAAAATGTCCTTGACCGTCTACTTTTGGAGGCTGCTCATATTTGGAATGTCGATGAAACGGGAGTAACGACAGTTCAACAGCTAGAACGCATTATCGCTTGGCGTGGTTTCGAACAGATAGAAAAAATGACTTCAGCAGAAAGAAGAAGACTTGTTACAGTGGCCGTAGCAGTTTCAGCAAACGGAAATAGCACAGGAAAAACTGGAGGTTCTGTGAGACTGTGGCTCTACTGAAAAGCTTGTTTTTTATTGGAATCTATCAAAATCAGTTGTTAATCAGAAGTTGTTCTTTTGGAAACAGTTGTCAGTGACATTAGGCGTAAAGGCTCTTTCACAACCCATATTTCTTAGAATGCCATCGGGGTCAGAGTCCCGGGTTGTTTTCAGCACGAAATGAATTCTTTTATAGAAAAATCATTGAGTCCCTTTCAGAACCTAAAAATTCCATCATTTTGACGTTATATCGGGTGTTTTTGGCAGGAAATGGATTGTTTTATAGAAAAATCACAAAGCCCCTCTAGGACCTTGCAAGTTCCGTTATTTCGAGGTTCCGTTGGATGTTTTCTGGAGAAAATGGATTATTTTATGGGGAAATCACTAAGTCCCTCTGAAAACTCACAAGTTCCATTATTTCAAGGTCACGTTGAGTGTTTACTGGATAAAATGGATAATTTGATAAAAAAATCACTAAGGGTGCCATCCCGCGTAAGCGTTTCTCTTCATGATTCTTCGTTCGGCGTTTTATCACTAGACATTCCAGCCAATGATAGAGTGTATGAGGATGACTGAAGGATGTCATGGGCTGAAATGCCTAGTGACAAAACGCAGACCTCAGAAATGGCAGAATAACGCGATAATGAGACCTCACAAGTTCCAGTATTTTGAGGTTGTGTTGGTTGTTTTCTGTGGGAAATGAATTATTTTGAAGGAAAATCACAAAGGGTGCCATTCCATGTCGGCGTTTTTCTGGTAGTTCTGCGTTCGGCGTTTTGTCACTAGGCATAGCCAATGACAGAGTTTCTGAGGATGACTAGAAGGATATCAGGGACTGAAATGCCTAGTGACAAAACGCAGACCTCAGAAATGGCAGAATAACGCGATAATGAAACCTCACAAGTTCCAGCATTTTGAGGTTATGTTGGTTGTTTTCTGTGGGAAATGAATTATTTTAAGGGAAAATCACAACGGGTGCCGTTTCATGTCGGCGTTCTTCTGGTAGATCTGCGTTAGGCGTTTTGTCACTAGGCATAGCCAATGACAGAGTGTCTGAGGATGACTAGAAGGATGCCTAGAAGGATGTCATGGGCTGAAATGCCTAGTGACAAAACGCGGACCTCGAAACTAGCAGAAAAACGCGATAATAGACGACACTCTTAAGTTCCTTTGAGACCTCACAAGTTCGGTTATTTTGGGGTTATGTTGGGCGTTTTCTGAGGGAATGCATTATTTCATTAAAAAATCACTGAGTCCCTTTGAAACTGACAAATTCTACCATTTTGAATGTATGATGGATGTTTTCAGCGAAAAATGAATCCCTTTATATAAATATCTCACATCGTATTTTACTTCCCATCTTCTTGTAATCATAAACAAATATTTCAATTACTGTTTATATATTTTCAGCAATTCAAAAAGAGCAAAAGAATAAATATTGAAAATATAACCTCGAAATCACCAATCCAATTAATTGGGGAATGGACACCAGCTTTTACAGTCGAAATAGTATTTCCGTGAAATAATATAATTTTTTTCGCAAAAATATGCAAGCATAACCTCGAAATTAGCAAAGCATTTCACAAACAACTTTTTTGCATCAGCAAACATTTTTAGAAGAAACGTGACCATTTCCGCGAAATAATATAATTTTTCCGCAAAAATTCGCAAACATAACCTCGAAATTAGCAATGCAGTTATTTTTAGACAAGACCTGATCATTTTCGTGAAATATTATAATTCTTCTGCCAAAATATACAACCATAACTTCGGAATTGGCATATCTATTTTGTGTATGTCTTTTTTACTGCAGCTCCCTCTGTGACGGACGTTTTTAGAATCAATAACCGACATCTTCACTTTTACGAATGCGAGTTCTCATTTTATATGTTCGTAATTCTGTGTTTGTAAAGTTTAAAGTGGGATTCACTTTTGCATTTCATGCCCCACGCGACGCAAAGCCAATTTCTGGATTTTCGCACAGCCTAGAAAATCGTAGGTAGGGTCGAAATGAGGTACCATATTATACAGGAGTGCTCCACTGCCATTTCAATCGCCATTTCCGTACCTTCTAATTCAGTGCCAAGTTCAAGCTATGTACTTTGACAGTTAAATTAGGTTAGATTCTAACCCAGCACTAATCGCCAGGTATAATAATTGATAAATAATCATTAATTAACAATGGTGTATTGCAGTGTACCACCATGCAATCACAATCGCAATTTGTTTTTAAATCATAATTTGAATTGTGCGCCAAGCACAGTGGTATGAACTTGGCGGTCGAGCACTCCTGTATAATCTAGTACCTTAGGTTGAAATGTCTCTAAGCTGAAAATTCACGCTCGTATCCGTTACAAATACATTATGACTTTAAAAGTTTTTATTTAAATTATAATGATTGTCAAGTGGAAAGTCTCTTCTCTGAAACGTGTTCTTTTTCGTGCCAATCCGTCAACCAAAATGGTTCTTCTGAACGACATAATTTGATTCCTCTGGACACTTTTACGAAAATCAGTGAATTTCACACCGCTGTAATTTTGGTTTGTTGCGTCTCCACTGAGACCCAAAAATTGATTCTATTTAACACTCTAGTTTTTTTTGTGAGTATTCCGCCATTTTTCGTTTTCCTCAGAGTCAATTTCGAGGACAATTTTCTGAATAGTGCTCATTCAGACAGCACTGGTGATGCAAACCAATCTGATTGGATGGAAGAAGAAAACTTTGTCAAGTTTTCACATATCTGAAGTCCCTAAAAATTGCGTTACCTGATTTTTAAACGACTTTTCATTGGCTAAAATATTCTTTAAATTCAGGATACATAACCCCGTAAGAAGTAATGTGAAAAAAATCAAGACTTGGTACATTTATATCGAGAAGGGGTATCATTATTTGAAAAAATATAATTTGATTTCATTTTACCAATTTCAATACTTTTTACTATCACGTCTTTTGACGCTCATTCGCTTGGATTGTACCAAGGACGATTGTTTCATATTTTCACAATTTGAAGTATTGAGCCAGATTCATCAGTAAATGAGATGGATGTAAGTAAAAATGTAATGTAGCGCCGAATAGCTTGCGGTGAAGCGAAATGATATGAGGATGTTTAATTTGTATTTGTTGAATTTCAAGCTTCAAGGTAAGAATTATACTGTCTTTAGTTAATACTATTATCTTATTCTAAGGTAATATTTGAGACCTTTCAATTTAGAAGGTATGCATTTTAAATTTAAATTATGTATGACTTCTGATTTAGAATTGTCAATTTGAATGAATAAATTAATAATTATTCAATTTTCAATACTACATTTTTGAACAGTCTAAATTTGAAGAGCTAGAGTAAATCGCTCATCTCATCAATTGATGTAACATCTCGCCTTATTAGACAATTACAAGGGCTCTGTTTTTCATCTGGTGCAAGTAAATCGTGCAAGAGTTCTCAGGTTAGTATTTCACAGACTTTAAAAATCGGCTTTATAAGAAGCGATTGAAAATGGAATTTTCGCAACACCCGCATTAAAAATGCACGTTTCTACACCCGTTTCGCGTGAAAAAAATGGCTGACTTGTGACCGATGACGTCAGTTTGTTTTTAGCGGGGTCAAAGTACTTTTACCCCGGTGATGCAGAAGAAAAAGTGACATTAGCGTGTTAAAAATGGTGCCTTCAGTGGCGTCATCTGGCAACATTTCAGAGAAGTCTTTAGAGTTTTTCAAAGTGACAGGCTATTTTTGCGTGCAATGTTTAGACAATTTTATTTCATCAATCGGTCATAAACGAATCACTTTTGACACGCTTAACAGGCTTTCACAAAAACTCGCATATTAATATACGGTTGTTGCAAAAAGTTTCGTGTGCATCATGGGGAAAAAGTGGTAATTTGAGACTCGTGTGATTATTTTGCTCGCATGCTCGGGCGACAAACTTCACACTTGTCTCAAATCACCACTTTTGTCCCTTAGCGCTCAATATACTGCACTGGAACGTCAACATACTTTCCCTCGACTTACTGCCTTCCTAGAATGTCTGCGAGCTCGCACTCGTTGGTGGGGGGGGGGGGGTGAAGACAGCGAGAGAGAGGATTGCCGCCGGCCTCACATACGTAGGTGGGGAGGTCCAAGAAGTCAAGAGAGGGGCGTGTGAGCTCAGCGAAGTTACACAGTTCCCCTTGACTGTTTACATTGTGGAATTCTTCGAAGAGTCTCATGGTCAAAGTAAGCAATTCCCGAGACTCGAGCTAACTCGAGGTTCTAGTGTATTTCAGATTTTTAAAAAAATTAACATTTGCTCAATAGAATCGTTAATATTAGTCTTATCAGACCATACGTGCAAGAATTTACTTTAGAACTATTCATAGAAAAATAATTAATAATTCCCTTTTGAATTTGACCCTTAGAAGCACATTTCATAGGGTCCCAAAGTAAATGCATAAGTACAAAAATGAGAAATCATGTATTTTTGGCATTTATTCCTTTTTTCCGGCTTTTTTCGCACAAATTGTTCTGAATATGCAAGATAATCCTTTCTAACGATCAGTTAATGATTTGAAAATTGTCTAAGAAATTTATTATTGTTTATTACAATCTTTTCTCGAATTAACCTAGGAAGTTGCGGTTTTCTTTCCATTCTTCACCTTCTCTTCAGCTCTTCGGTTATGATGAGATATTGAATAATGAAAATTATCGGCAATTATGGTTGGTAATTTTTATTAACTATCAATTCGTTACAAGTGAAGGGTCGAAGAGAAGTTGAAGAATGTAGAAAAAACCGCAATTCATCCATGAAAATGACACCGGCTCTCAGTAGAACCGCGGTAAATCACACCCATGGCCACGCCTGACAACCGTGAGATGGGCGGCTACAGGGCACCACAAAATCACAACAATAGGCCGGAGAAACCCTCGTATGTCTTGCAGACCTGGAGCTACCCAGCATCAGCTTTCTGCATCCATCTTGTAAGTGCGTTGGCATGTTTTTGGCACGCGGTAAAGGCTTCGAGGTTACGAATCAGCAATGGTTTCGCACCTCCAAGAGCATCGATCACAAGGACAATCATTTTAACCAAATATCCTGGGTATAATTGTGGTAGCTCCCTTATGAGGTCTTAGTACCTCTTCCATTTTTCCTTCTCCTTGTCTGTGATGTCGCTGTCGGCCGGAGCCGAGAACTCGATAACGAACATACTACGTTTTTCGAAGTCAAGGAGTACGATGTCAGGCCTTGAGTGCTCAACAGAGACTATTAGCTTGAACTGTAGTGACAGTAAATTCGGCACTTCTCATACTCAACAATTGATTCTATCTTCCTGGGAGCATTCGGTAGGGAAGGGTCGAGATTAACATGATAAGGGCGACAAAGGTGGTTGTAAAGCACTCGCAGAGTCGCATTGTGTCTGTGGAGATACGCCGTTTCCGCGTTAGTGGGACACCCGGACAGTATATGCCATAGGTGCTGAGAATGTGCATGACACGCTCTGCACCTATCACTGGGAACCTTCTGTAGTAAGATGCGGCTATAGTATACCAAAATGGAAATGACACCGTCCTGACACGGAAGAATGAAACTCTCGGTGCCTGAATCAAGTCCAGATGATTTGAAAAGTAAGCAAACGTTAGTTCCATCGGCCAGGAATGATCTTTTACATTTCTGTGCAAGTTTCCGTGCATTTCCTTGCCGTAAATTATTGCCTGAATCCACCAGTTGAAGTCTTCCCTTATATCATATCATTTCCATGCCAACGAAATCCACCGTTATGAGATGTACGGAGAATATTTAGAAACGATAGGGTTCTGTTCGATAGCACTTCAACTTCATTACGAGAGGATACGGATGGTGTACACCGATGCGATAGCTTAAGTTTAAAGTACAAAATACTCGATACTTCGATTCTCGATACCGATACTCAGAAGGTTAATGTATCGGAGTATCGATACTTTTTTGGCTTGTATCTATTCTTATTCATACTTCATGTGTAAGCTTGAGACAGTACATGGCTATTCCGTACCTCTTCTTACCGCCCCTTGCCTTCTCCAATATAAATATCGGTAGTATCGATGCTTCAGTATCGATACTTTTTCGGCTGATACGTATCGGGATCGAAATCAACAGTTGGCTAAGTATCGGCACTCAAGTATCGATTCTTTTTGTCAATATCACCCATCCCTAGTAAGGGATCATGTTTTCATTGGGTAGGAGCAGGCAGATCTCATTGAACCACTATCTAATTTGATTGACTAAACTAATATAATGTATTTGACACGCAAGACAACCAGTTGAAAACACTTTTGCTGAAAGACCTTGGGCGATTAGGTACGAGCCGTAGTCTGACAGTGGCTCGTGCAATTGATAAAGCCGTTGCTGCTCCACACAGAAACCATCCAGGAAACCATCAAGCAATCCAGCGAGCATACCGTCACGCATACGATCGAGCATACCATGAAGCATATCATCGGAATTTAAAACAACAAAGACCCCGTTCATTTAATAAATTATAAAATGGAGAAATAGTTGGCAACTACAAAGCTACTACGTTGAAAATTACAACTGCGTTTACATCTTCCCACGTAGATGTCAATTGTTTTTCTATTGTTCAACAATTTCATCTTCTTTTGGATCAAAATTAGACGTCACAATCCATTAGTGATGCATGTCGATCATTTCATATAAAAGCGAGATTTTCTCAAAACTTAATCAGATGGGATTAAAATGTAATGCAGATAAAGAATCTGTAGTCTCGAAAAACAATCAAGGCGAGACGATCATCTCGTTCGAGTGAAGTTTCGTCTTGTTGTGATAACACAGAAAACCATAAGTGTGACATTTGTTGCATCTCATTCCGAACAATAACAATTTTCATTATGCCTTCATTCGTTTTCGTATTTCAAAATGTTGCAACTCAGTACTACACAGAATTTGGCGTACTTTTGAGGATCGGCGTTTAACATGTTTTTGAAAAATTTTGAAATACTCGACATACATCACTACAATCAATTGAAATTACATTACTAGCAAGAGCTTTCAAGTTATATTGGGTCAGCCGTATATTAGCTGCCGGCGCACAGTGGGACGGAATCGCATTAAACTAAGGAAAATATGTGTATGTTAGACTCAAGAAGCGAAAACACTCAGTGAGCGTTTAAATCGACCACAACGCGTTGTGGCATATATGAAGTATCCACAATGCGTCTTGTCAAAGTGCTCATAACGCGTCTTGGCACATATACATGCGTTTTCGAAACTTTCAAATTGCCACAACATGAATGTAATACTTTGTTTTCATGAAGACTATCAAACATGTTTTGTCTTATAACCTCGTGCTCCAATAAAAGAAAAGTATTGCTTCTATATTGTGATAATTTTAAAGTTAACAAAACGCATGTCTATGTACCAAAACGAGGTATGAGCACTTTGTATATGCCAACAAGCGTTGTCGATACTTTTTTATGTGCCACAACGTGTTGTGGCTCTTTCCGAACGCTCAGAAGGCGTTGTGATCCTTTCCGAACATTCAGAACGCATTTTGGCAGAATCGAGGCACTCACAACGCGTTGTGATCGAGTTCAACACTCACTGAGCGTTTTCGCTTCTTGAGGATAAGACATACATCCATAAATTACACCCACTTCCGGCTCGTTTCAGATAACGGAAATGGTGTCAGAAGATAGAGCGAAGGTCAAAGTACCATCACCACACATAATCCGAAAATGGCCAATTTTGATCCTACCGCACCAGAATTCTCCTAACTTCTAAAACATAATCGACACACTGCCCCTTTTCGTATTGATGTAGACATTCAAAAGTTTCCATTGATTTTACCAATATGGTAAACGAGTATGCTACAAAATTATTGGATTTTTATAAAACTTGGTGAAAAAGGGATTTTTGAGGTCGCTGATAACGTATATGAAGTCAACATTTCCAAAACCAAAAATTGGGAGTGTCTTGTTGTAATATCAACGATTCTGTCGCAAATGTACAAAAACTCTTTTTGTCCAATAAGATATACATACGAAACTTCATGGTCTTTCAACGACCTCTAAACATCAATTGGTTCCAAAACGGAAAAATACGGGTTTATTTCTTCTGGAAACCTCACAAGCCTGGGACGTGAGAACATGAAAATGCCAAACAAAAATTTTCCAATGCGTCTTTGGACTACCCTATATTGTATACCTATAGTTTTCGCATTTGTTTAATTAAGAAATACACATTATTTTTTACGTTCATTGCCTTGATTATTCCTAGAAAATAATAATTCGGAATAGTCTTTGAGATAAGAAAGCAAGAAAGATAATAAACAGAGCTCTTCTAATCTTCTAATAAGACAAAAAGTGACATCAAATGATAAGATAACCATTTTATTTTAGGACAAATACACGTGCAATAAATGTATATAGCCAAATTTTATGTTACAAAATATCAGTATACTTAAGAAATAAATCTGCGTTTCTAATAAAAATGAGAATAATAATAATAATAATAATAACTTATAATAACCAAGGGATCAAGGAATGCATTTGTGATGGGTATGTCTATCAAACAGAAATAGCACCTATCCATAATCACTGTTGAAAATTTCGGAATTTTTCCCCGCACTTCGGCAAAGAATATTACTAAATTTCCTCAGGGAAAATATTTTCTTCGGAGAAATAGGTTATTTTACCTAATCTTCGAAAGAATTTCAGAATGATTGGGGAATATTTCCGGAAGAATCGGGAGAAATTCGGAAATGTTAGGGAATAAACAAAACCTTATGAAAATGAGAAATTTTTGTTATCCTTTCTGAACTTTTTTTTAACTTTGATAGGAAATATTTCTTAATATTTTTACGAATCAAGCGGAGATTTTCACTCAAAGTAGCAAGAAGGACTCTCGTAAAAATAAGTCATTTTCATCGACATTCTAATAAACTAAAAAATGTTGGAAAATGTTTTATATAAGCTAGATAAAGTTACTATCTTTTTGATAATATTAATACTTTAATCAGAAAAATTACTTTCCATGAAAATTCAGGTATGGTTTTCTTATATTCGGATATATTTAAATTTTTCTAGAATTTTTTCTGAAGTGGGAAAGGGAGAATCGAATTTCAGGAAATCTTCTGAAATTTTCGGTACATTTTCCAGTGTTTGGAGAATATTCAAACTTTCGGGATTTTTCCCTGAAAGTTTTGGAAACAGATTAATACAGTTTAATAGTAGCTAGGTGGCTGGCCGTGAAAGTAGGCTACAAGTGAAATAAGCCTTCGGGCCTAGAAGTAGAAGGTCGGGAAACGACTTTGCCAAGTTCGACACAGTTGTTGAGTAGGATACGGAAATAAATTGTAAATTTTTATTTTAGACAGACATGGACGTTACGTTGCCTTTCACAGAAAAAACTAAGAGTAATCTTTACCCTGATTTTTGAGTAAAGATTACATGCAACAAAATTTACCCTAAGTGGATAATCATTACCCTGACACCACGGTATTTTTCTGCTTTCATCCATGCGTGTAAATAATATTTGAGAGCTCTTACAATTCGTCATGACCATCTTTATGAAGTCGCACTTACCCGATTCGACTGTTTCACTAACCGTCAGCTAACTTTACTTCAGCGATCAAAGCTAGTGGCTTCCAATATTCCAGACAGTCGTCACGACTTTCATGAGAACAAAAGAAAGTTTACTCCCTACCGACGGTAATATTCGTATTTTTCCCATTCGAGTAGATAAAAATACAAAGTTACCTGCAACAAGATTTGCCTTCAGTTTTTTCTGTGTCCCTGTTCGTGGTTAACGTCATATTAATTTTTTTCATAAATTTCCTAACTTTTCAATGGATTCCCGAATTTTCGCGAAATTTTCCATACAGTATGTTAGGAAAAATTCACTAACCTTGAGGTGAATTTCCGAAATTTTGCGAAATTTTCTCTGTTGCGTGGTACGGAAAATTCCCTATCTTCTAGGTGAATTCCCAATTTTTTTCGCTTTTCCTACGAGATCTCAGGAGAAATTCCTCAACTTTTAGGTGAGTTCCCAAATTTTTTTGGAAATTTCGCGTACGAAATGTTAGGAAAAACTCAATAACTTCTAGGTAAATTCCCAAATAACCAAAAAAACTTCTTACAGTGATGTTTACCCATGATAAGCATGCCAAGTCTCACTTAAATTGTGAATGCTGAACTATAGCTAACTGACATTTCAATTATTATCTATTTCAACACAATGTAAGTGATATCTGTAAATCACAAATATGAAGAGTTGCTGGGCATTATATAAAAAATATTACGCAAAAATAGTAATCATTATTGACTGTTATTTAGAATCAATGTTGATAAATCGATATTTGACTATAGTCAAATCTTCGTAAGTATGAAATTAACAATGATAGCCCGCATTATAAAAAGTTTGAATAATTATTTTCGAGTTTAATCCTAAAATAGCAATGTAGCGTGACCAGACAAAAAACTTGTAGGTTAGACTTTGAAGTAAGTTTTGAAATCCTTAACTCTAAGATATTCAACTCTACAGGTACACTTGATTCTTTATCTTTTTTGACCTAATGTAAGTGATATCTGTAAATCACAAATATTAGAAGAAATGGTATTAATATTATTTAGTGATTTTTTATTTCAAATTTGTAGTTTGGCACAGGTGCGTGACAAGATATTTTGCGTACTTTTCATGTTTAATTTGTAATTTGAATAAAAACTGAAAAAGTTAAGTAAATTGAACGTCCTCGCACAATTTTCCCCACGTTAATCTCATGAAAAACCCCAAGTGCCAAAAACAGTAAAATGAAGACAACCCTAATATACAGTCCTAAATAAATTCATATATTTTGAGTAAGCAGTTAGTTTCCAACTATCGCATTAGTAGTATATTGAATTGGATTAATCGAATTAGTATTTTTGTGATAAACGTTAGTGACCGACTTCCCTCTCATTGACTGAGTGGCATTTTGCTCCTAATTAGTGGAATTTCACAAATTTAGATTTAGGAGTTCGATGCGAAAAAATCCGTCAAGTACAATTACATGAATTTGTAAAAGCAACGACTTATTCTGCAAACACCGCGTTTGACAAAAAATGCCTGCCCCCCCCCCCTAGATGCAAAATATAGGTACAATTAAAAAGTACGCTACCGAAATTTCTAAAATAAATTTCCGTAAAGTACATTTTAAAACCATTTTGTTAGTATGGTTTAATTAACGTGACTTTTCAAAAATGATTAGGCCAGCTTTGGTTTGACAATGACTGAAAAATCTCATTCATTTTTATAGGATATAATAAAGCACTCGAGAGAGCCGAAAAGTTTGAAGCAAGTTAATTGTATTCAAATTTATGTGACCTTAAGTCAACAACTAGCATCAGCATTCTCAATGAAATGTTTGAAGAAGTTTAATACTGTAACATTTATTACACCACTCATGTTCTTTATGAACAAAATTTCGTCGTAAATTCTACTTTTGATGTCATAAAATGAATTATTTTTAAATTTTGCAGAGTTTAATTTGAAAACCTTTCAAAATCGAATATAATGTGACTTAAAAACCTTTGTAATTAAATTATTTTAAGTTTAGACGTGTAGCATACAGCAATTCCTGAGCTATAAATTGTCAATAAGTTCTTCCAACATGGAAAGATAATTCAAAATCAACAAAAATCTGTTTTTAGAAAACCTGTGGTTAAAGTGTGAGCATATCTGTATTTACCTTGTTACATGACTCAATTTATTCACTGATATGTGTACTACGTAATGGAACAGAAAATCTATTCGAGCATTATTTGAAACACAAGCGACATCTTGCAGAATATTCATCAGCTACTTTGTCAACGGAATACATCGTAAATCAGTATCATCTCTAACAAAAAATGAGGATAATCTTTAGTACTCTCTACTTGGCTTTAGCCGTTTTCATCAATTCTATTGGTAAATATATAATAATATAGAATCTGTTTTTTATGATTTGAAGTTCATTTCCCAAGTAAAAGTTTCCCCAACTTGTCCGAGATTTAAAATGTGTCCCTTTCATGGAAGCCTTACATGGCCCTCGCGATTTTTGAAATCAGGAGAACCTGTGGCCCAGGGCAAAATATCGAGAGCAGATTAATTATCACGCCCAGAAAACTTTATCGAGGAACTAACATGGTTTAGGATAATGTCAAGAATATCTTTTGTTCAGAAATAGGAAGCTGATCACGAAAGTCGTACCGGTTAGCTTCCGGACGTTGCACCAGGTCAGCAACGATATAAACTTGGAGAAATTGTAGATAATTTTTACACTGTGAGAGTAATATAAGACCACTTTATTCGCGACAGGACGACCTTGGTGCACCCGATGTTGCACCAGGTCTTTATAATAAAATTCTACAGAAAGTCTTCCAGGAATTCATGTCCAGGATCACCAAAGTTGATCCCAAATTTAGTTTAGATGATCTCCGTGCATCAAGTATCGCATCACATCCTTAAAATAAATTTATACAGGAAGTCTCCTACAAACTGATAAAAGGAATCACTGTAATTGACTTCAAATTAAGTCTAGATATTTCCCGTGTATTAGGTGTCCCACCAGGTGCTAAAAAAAAATTTTACTGGAAGTCTCCTGGAAATTGTTACTAGGATCACCAAAATCGATTCCAAATTTAGTCTAGATGGTTCCCGTATATTGGATGTCGCACCAGGTGTTCAAAATAAAATTCTACAGAAAGCTCCTTAAGAATTGATTAACTAGGATCACCAAAATCGACTCCAAAATTCTAGATGGTTCCCGCGTATTAGGTGTCGCACTAGATGTTTAAAATGAAATTCCACAGAAAGTCTACAGGAAATTGATATCCAGGGTCACCAAAATTGACTTCAAATTTAGTCTAGATGGTTCCCGTATATTAAGTGTCGCACCAGGTGTTCAGAATAAAATTTTACAGAAAGCCTGTTAAGAATTAATTAACTAGGATCACCAAAGTCGACTCCAAAAGTCTAGATGGTTCCCGCGTGTCGCACTAGATGTTTAAAAAGAAATTCCACAGAAAGTCTATAGGAAATTGATATCCGGGGTCACCAAAATTGACTCCAAATTTAGTATAGATGGTTCCCGTATATGAGGTGTCGCACCAGGTGTTTATTTTGAGTTCTGTAGGAACTCTTCTGAAAATTAATAGCCAGGATCACTAAAATTAACTCAAAGTTTAGTCTAGATGGTTCCCAGGGCATCAGATGTCGCACCAGGTGTTTAAAATAAAATTCTACAGGCAGTCTCCTAGGAATTTATATTTCTTTATTCTTATTTATCCTTAGTTTCGCTGCCAGTCTTTTGGAATTCATGTCGGTTACTTTATTTGACGTTCTAAATGTTATATCAGGTTAATTATAAAATGTTGTGTTCGAGCGTTGAATTCTTCTATTAATCTTCGGGAAATGGAGATGTGGTCACGAATTTTGTCACGGACAACAGGAAAGTGCCAGGCGAAAGTAAATATGAGAACTGTTAATTGATAAAGTTTTCACTGGACGAATCTTGAGGACTGTCAAAGTTACAAGGTTAACTATTTTGAATCGTTTAAAAGATAAGTATAAGTTATTATTTTTGTGTAATAATTCATTATAATTCAATCCATCTATTTGAGTCAATTTTTGAAGTCAATTTTGGTGATCCTAATTAATCAATTCCTAAGAGGCTTCCTGTAGAATTTTGTTTTAAACACCTGGCGTGACATCTGATGCACGGGAACCATCTTGACTGAATTTGGAGTTGACACTGGCGACCCCAGCTATGAATTCCTAGAAGACTTATTGCAGAATCTTATTTTGAACACCTGGTGCGACACCTGATGCACAGGAACCATCTTGGGGTTGACACTAGCGACCCCAGCTATCAATTCCTAGAAGACTTTCTGTAGAATTTTATTTTAAATACCTGGTGCGACACCTGATGCATGGGAACCATCTTGACTGAATTTGAAGTTGACACTGGCGACCCCAGCTATCAATTCTTCAAGACTTCCTCTAGAATTTTATTTTAAACACCTGGTGCGACACCTGATGCATGGGAACCATCTTAATTGAATTTGGAATTGACACTGGTGAGCCCAGCTAATAATTCCAGAAGACTTTCTGTAGAATTTCATTTAAAACAACTGTTGCGCCATCTGATGCATGGGGGCCATCTAAACTAGATTTGGAGTCAACTTTGGAAATTAAATTTTTTCTCATCCAAGAAGTGTTTCTTGAGATCAACGTAGTTCCGACTTCCCTTTCTGGATAATACCCAAGTTCGCAGGACGAATAGAAAATCTCTTAGAAAATTTTGAATTTCACAGTGAAGCCAAAATCCGAAATCCCATATATTAGCATAAAAATATCACTATGGCTTTGGAAATTACATTCTTGCTTTTCACCCGAAATGTGTTTCTTTAGGTCAACGTAATTCCGGGTCACCTTTCTGGAAGATATCCAAGTTTGCAGGGCGAATAGAGCATTTTTCAGAAACTTTTAATTTTCAAAGTGTACTCAAAATCCGAATTTTTAAATATTGGCCTAAAAATATCACTATGACTTTGAAAGTTACTTTTGTTCACTCAAAATCTGTTTCTTTAGAACAAGGCAGTTCCGACTCCATTTTCTGCAAGATATCCAAGTTGCAGGACGAATAGAGCATTTTTTAGAAAACTTTTATTTTCAAAGTGGAGTAAAATTCTGAATTCCATATGTTGGCGTATGAATCACTATAGCTTTGAAAATTACATTTTTTAAATTTAAGAAGTGTTTCTTTAGATCAACATATTTTCGACATCCTTTTCTGGAAGGTATCTAAGTTTGCAGAAGAAAATGGCATTTTTTTCAGAATTTTCTAACTTGAAAGTGCAGTAAAAATCTAAGTTTTTCTATATTGGCGTACAAATCACTATGGCTTTAGAAATTACTTTTTTCTAACTGAAAGAGTCTTTTTTAGTTCAACGTAATTCCAACTCCTCTTTCTACAAGATATCCAAGTTTTCAGAAGGATTAGAGTATTTTTCACGCAATTTTAATTTTCAAAGTGGACTCAAAATCCGAGTTTTCAAATATTGGCCTAAAAATATCACTATGGCATTGAAAATGATTTTTTTCACTCAAAAACTGTTTCTTTAGAATAAGGCAGTTCCGACTCCATTTTCTGCAAGATATTCAAGTTGCAGGACGAATAGAGCATTTTTTAGAATATTTTAATTTTCAAAGTGAAGAAAAATTCTGAATTTTCATATGTTGGCGTACAAATCACTATAGCTTTGGAAATGACATTTTTCTTTATCTAAAAAGTGTTTCTTTAGATCAGCGTATTTTCGAAATCCCTTTCTGAAAGGTATCTAAGTTTGCAGGACGAAAATGGCATTTTTCCAGAATTTTCTAATTTCGAAGTGCAGTAAAAATTTGAATTTTTCTATATTGGCGTAAAAATCACTATGGCTTCGAAAATTACATTTTTTTTTATTCGAAAAGTGTTTCTTCAGATCAACGTATTCTTGGCACCCCTTTCTGGAAGATATCTAAGTTTGCAGAACGAATATGCCATTTCTCAGAATTTTTTAATTTCAAGTTGACTGTTTTTTTTTCACTGAGAAAGTATTTCCTCAGATCAGGGAAGTTCCGACTCCCCTTTCTAGAAGATATCCACGTTTGCAGGATGAATAGAGCATTTTAAAGGAAATTTTGAATTCCAAATTGCAGCAAGAATCCAAATTTTTGTATATTTGCATCAACATCAATACGGCTTTGAAAATTACATCTTTTTCTTTAAAAAATTCTACTTCAGCTTAACGAAGTTCCGACTCCTCTTTTTGGAAAATATCCAAGTTTGCAGGACGAACAGAGAATTTTATCTGAAATTTTGAGTTTTAAAGTGCAGTAAAAATCTGAGTACTCGTAATCCTGTATTGGCGCACGAATCACAATGGTGTTGGAAATTACATATTTTTTTATTCAAAAAGGTTTCCTGCATTTCGCCGTATTTCCACCTTCCCTTTCTGGAAGGTGTCCAAGTTTGCAAGACAAATAGAGAAATCTTATGAAATTTCGAATTTAAAAGCGTAGTAAAAATGGGAATTTCACTATATTGGCGTAAAAATCACTATGGTTTTGCAAATTACTATTTGTTTCACTCAAAAAGTGTTTCTTTAGATCGCCGTAGTTCCGACTCCTTTTTCTGGAAGATAAAAAAAATCGCAGAACGAATAAAGAATTTTTTGAGAAAATGTTGAGTTTTTAAGGTCGAATAAAAATGCAAATTTCCATGTATTGGCCTAAAAATTCCACTACGGCTTTGGAAATTACATTTCTTCTTTTAACTCGACCGATACTTTTATTCGCTTCCATTACTGCTAGTTAAACAATACAATTTTGACCCGAATATTAATGTAATTTTAGGTATTATCTAATTTCGTTCTAGTCTAGAAATAGCAGATCAAAGTTTCTTAAAAAAATATATTTTAAATATCAATATCGAAATGAGACGAAAGTTTAGGTCGGATCCCTGGAGAAATTTATGACTATAAATACTCTAAGTTGTTATGTGAAGAACATAATCAATTGAACAAATTGGGACGCTGAAATTATTATATACTTATATATACTTCGCTTACTATTCAAAATCGTACTTTGGATAATTTACGAAAATTACATTATTCAAAATTTTCGGTCGAAGGATAAGCTAATTCACTAATAAAAAATATACGATCAACCGCGAATAATTTTGACGCAGCATGTGATCAATTGAAAAGTTGTTTTGAAAATCATCGTGTCTCTCGTCATGTAGGCGAAAAAATCGCAGCTCTTGAAAGGTCGCATAATGTCGCAAACTACTGCTCCGTTAAAAGGAAGCTGAATTGAACGGAGTAAGTGGCATTCTCGAAATTCAGATGATGAAATTCAGTTAGCTAGGGAATTACAACTGGGAAATCCAACTAAATACTCACATTTTTCGAAATTTCCAGAATTCTTAGATTCACGAATTGGAGCATTAGAAGTAGTTCAGCGGGTAGATGAATTTACAATGAAATCTGATGCTGCAAGATCTCATGCTGCGTCAAATCAAAATAATTGCCCACTCTGCTCGGTCGCTCACAAATTGTTTTCATGTCCAGAGATTAAGAAAAAATCAAATTGCATCAGGGCATTCTTTGGCTGATTGTTCAAGTAATTTTTCATGTGCTCAATGTCAATTGAGACCTCGTACGTTGTTACATACTGAAAAAGTACCTACTACGTGTAAGAGCTCAACTCAAGCCGCCCAATGACTTCTTGCAGCGATAAAACGGGTAAATACTACTAATGTCTTATTAGAAACATATAAAGTTGTTGTGTCTTCTAATACAGGTCGTTCAATAACAGTACGCTCTTTCTTGGATGAAGGCTCAGCTTGGACTTTTTTAACCAAAGAATTGATTGATGCGGTTAGAAGAAATTAAACTCCTCAGTTTGTGAAGTGCCCTAGTTGGTGGGTCACATCTTATGGCTCCGATCAATATTCGTTCTTGCTCAAAACAAGGTCAAACTTTTCTTACAAATGCATTGATTATGGAGCATCTCACGAATTACGTGCCTACATTTTCCGAAAATGGGTTGTCAAAACCATATTTGATGAAACTCGATTTCGCGGATGATGATCCTCCAGAGTCACAACCAATGCACATCATTATCGGTGCTGATCTCTTTGACTTATTACTTTATGAGGGGCTCTGGAAAGGTCGTTCTCATAAAGCTGTAATACAGGATACAGATTATGGCTGAATTCTTTCTGGAAGGAGTCTCGAAGCTCGTCCTGATTAATATACTTTCAAGTCAAGCGATGCAATCGTGCATCATTGTATTCCGAATGAAGATTTAAATCAATCACTGGAATAATTTTGGACAGAAGTTCCTATAGTATTGCAGTTGACAAAAAGCCGAAGAAGATTGTAAATTACGTTTTCATTCTTCTCATTCGAGAACTCTTGTAGGTTAGTATGTAGTTCGGTATCCTTTCATATTATTGAAGAATTCTTTGGACTCCGGAACTTATATCAGAAATCATTGAATTTCGTACGAATACCATGACTAGCTGTGCAGCAACTGCACCGTTCCTTGCATTCACGGTTGCCTGCTTGACGCACATTCGGAAGCTAAAATAATTAAGATTCGAGAAGATGTGAAGGCTTTACTTGAAAAGGGTAATTTCAAATTGAGAAAATGGACCGGTAAAATACCCCTTCATTATTAAAGGACATTGATGAGCAGGAATATGGACTAGCCGTTGAAAAGGCTTTGGATGGGAGCGACTCTTTGAAAGTTTGAAAGTTCTTCGAAAGTTCATCTTTAATTGCTCGTTTATATGATCCCCTCGGCTGGGTGTCACCGGTTTTGATTCTTGCTAAAATTTTTATGCAGAAACTTTGGGTTAGATCGATTTCATGGGATTAAAAGTTACCTGAAGATCTTGCAAGTTACTGGATCGTGTATCGAGATAGCTTGTCCAAGTTGGTTACATTATCGAATTCAGGACTAGACAGGAGAAGAAAATAAATTAATTGGCAGTTCGATCTATGGGTTTCCATATGCGTCAAATGTCGCATTCGCTGTAGTACTTCATCCATCTTTAATTCTTGATTCTGGATAAATACGAGTCGTTTTGCTTTCAAGTCGAACCAAAGTAGCTCCAATAAAAACGCAATCATTTCCCTGGCTGGAACTGTGTGGTGCTCTTCTCCTTACCAAACTCATTTCAGCTGTTAGAACTATATCACAATTGTTAAACTTAAAATCACAATATTGGACTGATTCTTCTATTGTACTAGCTTGGTTAATTGAACATGCTCCAGCTTAGAAAACGAATTCGATGCTAATTCGATGATTTTAGCTCCTAAATTCGCCGAATCTAAGTTGTGGCGGCACGGTCCTTCTTGGCTGCGACAAACTGAAGAGCTGTGACCTAAAAATCGGAAAGTTCAGAACGTCGAGACTGATTTGGATTTCTGCATGCAAGCGCATCATGTGCATGATCGAAATACATTTCTTTAGACAATCCTGCAAATCGAATTACTTCATAGTCGGAACTCGTGCGCTTCTTAGCATTTGTTTTTAAATTTTTTGACAACAAAGTCAGATTTTCTCCTGTAAAAGTCAGGTAAACAAACGATGTCACTTTTGTCAAGTATTGCGTTGACAGCAAGACTATTTGTGTTAGATACATCCAAGACTAATTGTTTTCTAAAGAAATATACGATCCAAATGAAAAAATGTGACTCAAACGAGGAAATCCGTTACTACCATTCAATCCACTTCTTAGTGGAAACAAAATTCTTCGTGTTGGAGGAAGGTTCGCTCATGCGAATCTGGAGTTTGATCGAAAATTTCCAATCATTTTGAAGAATTTGTCGCATTTTTATGCCAAATTGAATCTTGTATAAATTCTCGAACACTGCACCCTTTGTCAACTGATTCAGGAGATCTTCGATTATTAACACCAGGACATTTCTTAATTGGTGGAGAATTAGCTGCAGTGCCTGAATTGTCTTTTGGAAGACTTGGTCTCAAGACTTCATCTTGTCATTACATCAACATAATAAGTGGCGACCCCGAAAGAAGGAGGTACCTGTTGGGCAAATAGTTTTGATTAAGAATGAATGTTTACTGCCTACCAAGTGGGCGCTAGATCGAATAATAGATATAAGAGAGCTTAGATGATCTTGTACGAGAAGTGATCGTTCGTATTGCGTCAGGTAGTTATATGCGTCCAATAACTAAATCAGCGCTATAACCTGTTGATTCGCAATATGAAGATAAAAACTTGATTTACTAAGTTCTCAGTACTCGGATCGTAATGCTCCAAAGAGGGGCGGAAATGTTCGGATTTGATTGGCTTTTGAATTCAAATTTAATTTCGCGCGTCGAAACTAAACCGCCTGAGAGCGCCAGATTAGAAGTATAGTGTATGTGAAGGAGTGTTCACACTACTCACATGTGGGGAGTGTTAGTGAGTTTAATTTAGTCGACTCTCGCTTTCGTGTCAGTAGTGAGACGGCTTTTCGCATTATAAACAAAAACTCGATCATTCGGTCATCAGGTAATATTGTTTGGTCATTTGTCTTAATTCTAATATACACTTGGATATAAGACTAAACGTGAATCTATGGTTTCTTGCTGTGTCCATAAGTTCACTTCAACCATAATATTTCATGAATAAAAAAGGTTTAGACCAATAAAAACTAAAATGACGAAAATCGAGGAACAGACCTTAAGGTTTCCAGGATATTTATTTAGTGCACAAATTACACTTTTATACCTGTCCAATTCACAAAAATGTTGCAGTTAGCGTTTTTTATGTTGTTTGCTGTTTAGGGAAAATCATCAAATAATTTTATCTGCGCACAGACTGAGGTTCGGTCACTGCATGATGACATATCATGGTCCATATCCCGGACTTCAAGTTTGTTACCGATTTGACAATCACCATTATGAGCTTTCCTTTTAAAATGAACGAAAACTTTTACAATTTGTGTATATAAGTTTTTGGACTGTATTTTATAGAATATTAAATTTTTATCGACGTGCAAACCTTGAAAAATCTGTTCACCCATATCAAAAACTGCTGAAGTCTCCCATTCTCAGTACGAGAGAGATAGAGATACACTTTATGATAGCCCAATATTCTGCACGCGTTTCACTATTGAATTGTTATAATTCATATTGTATTATAAGTATTAAAATTTACCAATTTCTATTATCTTACAGAACAGAGTTCACAGACGACTGTAAGGGAATTATTTCCTGAATCCAACGGTGAAGTCCTTCCTCCTATAGAATTATTCTCATACCATCAACATCCACAGCTAAGATTCTTACGAAGGATGCTTGGAAGCCAGTTGGCCTTTTTCAATAGTACTTCAACTTTATTACGAAGGAAACATGTCGTCATTGGATGGGAGCAGAAAGATGTCATTGAACCACTATCTAATGCGGAGAGAGACCCTCACATTGTATTTGACACACGAGACAACCAGTTTAAAACCCTTTTGCCGGAAGAAATTGAGCGATTGGGTGTGGGCCGTAGTTTGTCATTGGCTATAGCGAGTGATAAAACTGTTACTGCTGCACGCATAGCAATTAATCCAGCACAACATGCAGTAAACAATGCAGATGAGTTTGCACGATACCGTGCACGCCATAAAGCAAACCTTGCAGCACTCCGTCAAGCACAGAATCAAGCAAACCGAGGCGAATCTGGCGCTCAAGCAAACATTCAAGCAATCACTGAAGCATACAATCGAGTATATGATCGAGCATACAATCAAGTATACAATGGCTATGTAAGATATCACAGACACAAGTGAATCCGTAAATAAAATGTAACAGCAAACTAAATCCCAGGCTGTCAAAATCTGATCCAAATATCGTTTGAAGCGTTGCAAAATGGAGAAACGGTTGACAACTACATAACTACTACATTGCAAATTACAACTGCATTCACATCTTACCACGTAGATGTCAATTATGTTCCTACTAGCATATAATATGCGCGAGTGTATCATTGCTTCATCACCTAATATAATAAAATTAAATAAGATCCATGAAGATCTTCGATAATAAGACGTATTTTACTATTTAATAATATTCCAGCCAATTAAAAATGTCAATTCCATCTACAATGGCTTTTGAATTTCAAGATGTAGTTTGTGAGATTAGAATTTTCCTATTTTGCCTTATAAATCACGATGGCTCTAAAAATTAGATTATTTTCCCCCAGAAAGTGTTTCTTTGCGTTATTCCTCTCTCTTTTTTCTTTACCCTCCCACTTATACTTTTGAAATTTCAGTGATTTTCCTCCTTCAGTCTCACAGAATTTTACTGCTGTTAACAAATTTACATTTTTAGTAACTAATATAAGCTTAAAAGTTCTGCAACTACAACGTTGGCTTGGCATTGACCTCTTTCTCCCCACTGACGTCGCCGGTTCTCCACGATCAGTCCGCTGTGTTCGTGATTGGCGACAGTTCTTTCCTACCTTTTTGTTCGGCTGTCGTGAGTTTTGGTTTTGACAATTTTTTGTATATATTTTTCTCATTTTTTTGTTATTCCTCCTAAATTATTGAGAGATTCTCGCATTATCCATTCTTGTTGATCTGTGAAAGAGAAAAGTAACTATTTCAGAACCTGCCTACTGAAACTATGCTCACACCATTCAATCATATTTCTCTCTCAATAGTCAGACACTGCTAATTTTCTGTCACCTCGAGAGATTAAGATAACTATCGTAATAAATGACCTGCGGGAACTAATACGTAACCGAGCGTATGAAGACTGGAATAGAAATTCTACTCTCAAATGTAATATGTTCATTATTAAACTTTTTATCGTTTTCTCGGACTGATTCTCACTTCACAAACAGTGATTATTATACTCACCACATGGACTAGGGCGATATTCTAATATTTAAATTGTCTAATGCCTTCTCGGATCGATTCTCGCTTTCCATCCTGTGATTAATTTATTTTCACTCTGAGTTAGTGATATTTTAATCAATCAATTGCTTATTGCTCCTCGGGACAGTTGTAATTCTTTCATAAACCGTGACATATTTTCTCTTCCTCCATGAGCTTGAACATTTTCGAGGTTTCCGGACTCCTTTTGGGACCTTCATGGCGCCTTAATTTGGAGGCTTATCGCGCTCGTAGGTTTATTGCTCTACCGCTACCCGCGAGTCACCCTATTCAGGCCGCCCTCTCGTTTTCAGGGAACGTGAAGAAACATCCGGCGCAAGGCGCACGTCAACGTCAACGCGTTTAAAAGGCACTTGATCTTTTGGCGGCTGCAGGAAGACGCTGCCAGTTGTCAAACACCGATCGTTCCTCAGCCATCCGCGCTGATTGTTCCCCGTTCGCCACTCGCTGCTTCCTCATCTAGCGGAGTCAAGGGTGTTCCTAGCTCGTAGTATCTCTCCACTCTGGCTGTGTCTTTGAGACCGTTCTGCCCGGTTTTGATCCCCGAACTCATTTTCACTCCTATGAGAGAGTTGTCTTCCACCACGGAGCTTCTCTCTAACGATATCGTCTATATTTCTATCTGCAGCTCACCGGAGAAACTTCCTATCTCTTCGATCCGTTCGGTGAAACAGGCAAGGCCTAATTTGAACCTTCAATTTCTTATCTGTAAATTCATGTACTTCGCGCCTCTTTTTTCTTTTTAGAGTCTTCCCACTCCACCTCTCGCTCGTTCGTAATGAACGCTCTTCAATATTGGGAGAGACTTGTTCAGACTCAGGACTGTAGACGTACTCATTTATCACCCACGACTAGCCAGAAGAATCCTCCACAAAAAATAAAAGGTCTTGACAGTTATCTCTTGCAGAAAAGAAACCATTAGAGATGGGAAACTTGACCTCAGCGAAGTGGAGGGCCGTTTCGCTATCTCAAAATCATTTGACCCGCATGATTCGACTGTCAACTTTTTCGTCGCCGGTTACAGCATGACACGTCCGTCGTTATCCATTCGAAACCAACATCCCTCCCCCTCTTCAAAAAAGTTAATTTTCCACCATGGAGAGAACAACAACATAGCTATTTGCTGACAGGAGGGAGATTAAAAATATCCTACTATTAACAGGGAATGGCGTAGAAAATTTCGAATTTGGTGGTAGGAGAAAAACTCAAATTTTCTGGTATTGAACTATAAGCATGTATGGCGCTGAAAATTAATGTTTTTCTCTCCAAAAGTGTTTCTTTATATTAATCTGTCACTCACTTATAGTTGCGGAAGATACGTAACTTCCGAGGACGCACAGAGAATGTCTTAGAAAATTGTAAATTTCGGGGTAAGAGAAACATTTCAATTTTCCTATGTTGGTCTATAAAACATTCTGACTCGGCAAATTGATTTTTTCTTAACAGTGTTTCTTGAGATTTACTTAATTTCTACTGGTCAAGTCCGGGGCACTTGACCAGGCTACCGGACACGTCCTCGGGTCGTGGATGGAGAGACCCTTTACCGAAGGCTTCTGCTGAATACGATTTCACAACTAAATAAGCAGTCGCGGACAATAGTCCAGGAATCGTCCTGAAGAAAAAGCTCCAATCCAAGGCGTAGAAAACTACGTCGAAGGACGGGTGACACCAGGATGAGGTGTTCTCTGCGGTATTTCTACGATATCAGGTCGCAGGTGGGAACACAATGGAGAATGACAATTCAAACAGAAGTTTTTGTGAGGACGTGTCTCAAGAGAAGCCTGGTCAAAGGCCCCGAAGAGATGAGAAACAGAGAGTTGGATAAGTCTCAAACAAAGCAATACAAGCTCGACTTGATTGAGGTGAGGGAAAAGAAGATCCAGAGGCTTGAGGAAATAGAGACAGTGCTAAAAAAGGGTGGAATTTTGTGGCACACATAGAAATATGTAAATGCGGATCAGGAATGAATTCGAAAAAGCGCAGAGGGTGCTAAAAGACAAAAAGTTCGAAGGAGAGAAGAGGAGGACGTTCGAACTGTCCTACGATGGGTTCGCATGTGACAAACTTGCACGCAAGATAAGGAAGATGAAGCGTACTACAGGACTGGAAGACCTGTAGCAGCAACGAGTGTAACCAGGGAGGAGAAACCTGACAACAGGCATCAGAAGAAAGAGATCCAGAGACGAGCCCGGCTCAAGGCAGTTCTGATGAAACCGGTCGAGGACTCAAGTGACGCCGAGGTCCTCAAGAACCTCAAGAGCGCGGTGAAATGGGAATTCTTGGTGTTAAAATCACGGTTGTAGGGCAAACGAGAGACGGAGTCATCTTAATGGGGGTGGAAAACGATGAAGAGCGCTAGGAGGCATACTGATCTCAGCCATCATGAAGGCGGTAGGGAACGAGGAAAAGGTGTGCGGGTCAGTTCCCTATACCGAGGTTGAAGCTATGGACCTCGATATGTGACGCGATCTGAAGAAAGACCCCTAAGCGGCAAAAAATCGATTTTCTGATTATTTAGGTTTTACATAGATTCGAACCTGCTCTTTAAGATGGTACAGTTAAAAAAATTTTATCGTCAATAGTTTGTTCGCTACA
>JAUMHM010085376.1:0-11658 GCA_032362435.1 Melikaiella ostensackeni | reverse complement strand
AACCAAATTGTTGAATTATCAAACCAAAAAGACGATTTTTTTCCAAAACAGTTGAATTTTTAACCCGAAAATATGAACCTTCAACTAAATAGTTGAATTGTCTATCAAAATAGTTGAATCCTCAAACAAAACAGATGAATTTTGTATCGCACGGTTAAATTTTTAACCAAAAAAATGTATTTTCTACCAAAAGAGGTGAACTTTCAATCCAAAAAGACGAATTTTTAACAAGAGTTGAATTTTCAACCCAGAAAGATTTTTTAGTCGAAAAAGAAAAAATATTTCAACCAAATTGTTGAATTATCAAACCAAAAAGACGATTTTTTTCCAAAACAGTTGAATTTTTAACCCGAAAATATGAATCTTCACCAAAAAAGTTAATTTTTGACCAAAAAGGTGAATGGTCTACGAAAATAATTAAATCCTCAATCAAAACAGGTTCATCTTCTGTCAAAAAGTTGGATTTTTAACCAAAGAAGATGAAATTTCTACCAAAAGAGATGAATTTTTAAGCCAAAAAGACGAATTTTCAAGAAGAGTTGAATTTTCAATCAAGAAACATTTTTCAGTCAAGAAAAAAAAATTCCACAACCAAATCGTTGAATTTTTAAGCTAAAAAGTCCATTTTTTTCTGAAATAGTTGAATTTTTGACCCTAAAGTATGATATGAATTTTCAAGAAGGAAGTTAATTTTTTACCAAATAGTTGAATTTTCCACCGAAATGGATTATTTTTTTACCCGAAATTTGCATTTTTAACCAAAAAAGATTAAATTGCTACAAAAAGAGATGAATTTTCCAAACTAAAAAGACGAATTTTCAACAAAAGAGTTGAATTCTCAACAAAAAGTTAATTTTCTACTAAGCACTTGAATTTCCAACCAAATAGATGAATTTTCAACAAAATAATTAATAATTTTCAGACCAAAAAGACGAATTTTTCAACAGAAGAGTGGAATTTTTAAACCAAAAATATGAGTTCACAACAAAAAAGTTAATTTTCAACCAAATAGTTGACTTTTGTACCAACCCGTTGAAATTTCAAGCAATAAATACGAATTTCGTACGAAACAGTGGAATTTTTAACTCGAAAACATGAATTTTTTAGAAAAAAATTAATTATTTTGCCCATGTAGATATTTACAAGGACGGCAAAAACATTATTTTTCAATGAATTCGCGAAATTGTATACATATTTCGCTTTTTTTTCTTAAATACTTTAAATTTCATCACTCACAAGTGGATAATGAATTTGGGTTATTCAAGTATTAAGTAATGCTTCAATTTTGAAAGAATGGAGAGTCGATTGCTTTGAAACATACTTGAATGGCTCATCAAGAAAAATTATTCCTCAAAAAATCTAGAAATACCTAGAAATAATCTGGAATCGTCCGGAAATTTTTCTCCATGATTTAAGATGTCACCCTAATATTGCATTTTCATTACGGGTTTTTTGATCAAGAAAAACTATATCTTGTGGAAAAAGAAACCTTCTCTTCGAGAAGTATATTGATCATTATGGGATTATTTGTCGCGCACTATAAATTCTGAAACAACTTTAGCTGTCTCGCTATACAACAAACTGAGACAGCAATAAGAGGAAGGGTTATAATACTCTGGGGGGGTGATAAGGAGGTTATAATAGTGATAACAATTCCGGAAAGGGAGAGTCATATCTGACAGAAAGATCTTCCCTATTCTCCACTCACTTCCAACTTTCAACGACTCGCGAAATTGCTATCTAGGTATAAATACTTCATTCCTAAATGGGATTTTATTCTTCATCTCCTTGTAATTTATGTATTGAAGTAATTTTATATTTATTTGCATAAAAAGACTTGGAAATCATTTCTACGATTCATAATGTTCTTTTATGTCAAAGAAATCTTTCTTTCACTCATTGCAACTCTGAACAAAATTTCTTAGAGTAGAAGTCACTTATTTCATGCAAAGAGATGGTGCGATTATTCTAGTCTTCTTTCTTCTTTATTTGCTTATACTTTCTCCCTTTTATGGGTTTAAGAGTTCTTACAGAGCCATTGCATATTTTTTTATCGACAATCCTTATGCACCTTACCAACTATTTCTTACATATCGTCTCAAGCACTATACTTTAGTTAGCATAGTGATATGTACGTTAATAATCATCGCTCGACAAAAAATGAACCTGAAGGCTCATATAATTTTATTGATAAATATAAATTTAGTGACATTGAAAATTATAAATTAAAAATTACAAAATTGTAAACTTTTAATTCTAAATTCTATAATTAAAATGAATAATTTGGACATCCTACTTCAAAATTAATACTTGGAAATTGGAAAAACGTACTTTGGAATCAGGGAATAAATATTGAGAAACTCTTTAGAGGGAACCAACAGTTTAAGGTGGAATCCGAACCACAATCGACATTCAAATTCTAGAATCAAAGAATTGGAAAATCTAAAATTCGAATTTCAAATTTGACATTTATCTTTAAAATACGAAAATTTTAATGAATATGAGATCAAGAATTTGAAACCCAGCATCTTGAATACACAATTACATAATTGTTAATTTTTATTTCTAAATTCTCAGTTCTAAATCTGCAACTCCAAAGTCCAACTTTGTACTGAGAGTTTTCAATTCCTTAATTTTAGACTAGAAACTCCGAATTTTGAATTTCAAGTAAAAAATTTCACATTAATAAATTCTTAATTACGTATTGTATTTTCAGATTTAAAATTCACAATACTAAATTGGAGGTTCATTTGAATTTATGAAGTTCAAATTCAGGACTCTGAATTTCAGTAGATTATACGTTTGAAATTTGAAATACACAATTAAAATTGGAAATTCATTTTAAAGTTTGAAATTCAAATTTTTAATTTGAGTTCAAAATATAAACTCAAAATTTTTAATGAACAGTTGAAAATTCTAAACTTAACTTTGGAGATAATATATAAAAATTAAAAATTCTCAATTTTAAATTCAACAACAAAAATCAATGAATCAAAATTACAAAGCTGAAATTAACAACCGGAAATTCAACATTTTAGATATAAAATTTTATGTTCCAACTTTCCTGCTGCGACAAATTATCCTTAAGAGCTCTTTTAAACTTATTATATTTGAGTATCTGAAGATTTTTTTTCTTTAAAATATTGGTTTTAATTCCCTTGCAAACTTGTATTTATATAAATGTTGTATCATTGAATTTTCATAAATTAAGCTTTTTCATAAATATAACGTTTTTCCAGTACGAAGTCGAATTTCTTACAATAAATAATTGTAAATAACTATTAACACTTGAGCGTTGGAGGCTTTTGGAGATGATTTTTCTCCTAAGGTTAAGGAGATGCATTTCACACGTTAGAAACTGCTTCTCTTGATTTGGTTGCAGAGATCTAATTCAGAAATTTCCCCTTCTTATTCGTAACAACACAATTTAATTTTTTCAAATCCTCTTCAACAGCGTTGTCAACATTTTCACTTTTTTTGAGGTTAGCCCACAAAGCGTTCACTTCTTTTTGTATTATTTGTTTCTGCTTATCTGCGTATGCTTTTTATACGCTTCGTAAAACCGGCGATAACTGTTCATATTTGCTTTTTCATGTATAAAAATATTCGAAAATACTAATTTGTTTTGTTCAAAACAACAAACGACACGCAAAACGACTTTGTTCACGCGACAAGTGATTACAGACATAAAGTAAAGTATGGTTCACAAGAAAAGCAGTGCTACCAATGAAAAGAAAAACAGTGCTACCAATGAAAAAAAATGGAAGCTCCCGCGAAATTTTCAAATGTGTTCGGTCGAATGGAGTAATAATCGCGTATGAAAAACGAAAAAAAGTGTGATGTAACACGAGAAGTAACCCCCCCCCCCTACATTAAAAAATGCTACTTTTACGTCTCTCTTTTTGCAAATTTCTGCTTTCTTTCTTGTGTTCAATTCCTCTTGTCGTTCATAAACCTCACCGTAACACCGGTATTCTTATTACCCTCCCCTTCTTTCTATCTCAATGCCCACTTCTAGTCCTAAATAGTAGACCTAGTTAGTTCTAGTAGTGGAACTCCTCCACCAACTCTACCACCTCGCTATTTACTTTCCATTCGTACTCTACAATTTATATTTCTTAAACACATCATACTAGTATCACTCACATTTACCCTCAAATCTTTTTCCTTAAAGATCGAAATGAAATCTGCTTTTTTGTGAAAATTTTTTGTGCACTGAAAAAGGAACACCAAAAAAGTTTACAAATGAAAACTTAACTTTGACACTACCCGCCTTTCCGACTCGCTAGAGTCAGATATACAATAAATGTACAAACAAAAAAGAAAAAAGAGGGAGAAGAAGGAAAGAGTCAACCAAAGCCAACCTCACTCTCTTTCTCTTTTCTGTCTTTTTCATACTACTCGGGATCAATATGTTTCGACGCCAATTTTAGCGATAACAATAAAAATGTAGAGGGTGCATGGATAATATTACGGGATAGCATCTTCAAGAGTGCATCTGAAGTGTGCGGTACTGCGACTGTAGGAAGAAAGGCTGAAGATGCTTGGTGGAATGATGAAATTCGCGTGGCTGTTGGCGAGAAAAAGCAAGCGTACTCCAGAATTTTGAATACTAAATGTCGTAGCGATAAGGAGAAGACTAGATTAAAAAATGATTATAGGGATGAAAAAAAAGGCCAATATACTGGTCAAAGAAAGCAAGGATAATCGTTAGACAATCCCGTTGCAGGTAGCGAAAGAAGAATCAATATCGACGACATTATATCCGTGATTAAGAAACTTAAGAATGTTAAGGCTGCTAGTGTGGATGGTATCACCGCTGAAATGCTTAAGAGCGGTGGTGGATATTTGTTTGTGTGGCTGAGTGAATTTATGAATACTTGTGCTGTGTATGGTGAAGTTCCAAATGATTGGAGAAAGGCGATTATCGTCTCAGTCTACAAGGGAAAGGGTGATAAATGCGACTGTACTAATTATAGAGCGGTTGGCCTACTAAGTACCGTGGGCAGAATATTTTCAAAAATACTCATTAAGAAGGTCATGAGAATAACTAAGGAAAAGATCTGGGAAGTCGAATGTGGTTTTATGCCAGGGAGATCATGTGCGGATGAAATATTTAGCTTGAGGCAGATCATAGAAAAAAGTTCGAGAGTAAGCAAAAAAGTTTTCTGTGCATTAGTTGATCTGGAAAAAGCTTTCGATAAGGTTAATAGATCTAATCTTCGGGAAGTTCTGAAGGAGTATGGAGTGAATGCTTGGCTTCTAAGAGAAATAAAAGCAGTATATAATGGTAGTCAAGCGAGTGTAAGAGTGAATGGACAATTAAGCGATTGGTTTGATATTAAGCAGGGCGTTAGGCAAAGCTGCGTTATATCCTCCTGGATGTTCAATATGTACATGGAGATATGTCTAAGAATGGCCCTCATAGACGATGAAGGTGTTGATCTCGGGACAGTGAAAGTACGTCGACTTGCGTTTGCAGATGATAAGATTGTTACATCGGAATCAGCCGACGATTAGCAGAGAATGATGAGCAGACTCGATACCAGCATGAAGAGTATGGATTTCAAAATTAACGCAAATAAAACGAAAATTATCGTTTTTGGAAGAAGGGGTGAGAAAATGTTAGGTTAGAGACCTTTCATCTTGCATCTCTTCCTCTCTTTAGTGATTTCCTATGTCAAATCGCAACTTTGACGATCCATTGCTCAAAAATATGACGGAATGAAATTCTGAAATAGTTCTGTTGGAATCTTCATCATTAAATGAAAGTTTTCACCAATTTTTAAACACATCCTGAACAAACTCGCACTCTGTTCATACTACCTTACCTGTCACTATATATACATCAAGTATCTATGACACTTTTATCTTTCAATGTGTAGATACGTTCAATACAACCGACGGGAACATCTAAGGCTCGTGCTCAAGGATTCAATAAAGAAGCTGTTGGAGAGTTTTTTGATAATCTCGAAGCCGAATATGAAAAACGCCAGTTCCCTGCGCATCGAATCTACGACGTAGACGAAGTAGGCTTGACCATTGTCCAATCCAAACATCCTAAAGTGATTATACGAAAAGGAAAAAAGCAAATTAGAACTTTGACTGCTGCAGAAAAATGCAGTCTCATTACAGCGGTGATGTGCTTCAATGCATATGGAAATTTTCTGCCACCAACTTTAGTTTTCCTACGGAAAAAACCGAACCCTGTTCTCACGAAGAATGCTCCTGAAGGGTCGATCTTCTCTTTGCATCCTTCAGGATGAATTTAAACAAACTCCTTCATGGAGCGGTTAGAGCATTTCGTAGAATATGCCAAGCCGTCTGAAAATTCACCTGTTCTTCTAATTCTTGACGGACATTTTTCACACACTCGAAACACTGACCTTATTGATTGTACCAGAGAAAATCACGTCGTCATAATCTCATTGCTACCGCACTGCACTTACAAAATGAAATCTTTGGATAAATCGCTGATAGGTGTTTTCAAAACGCACTACAGTGAGGCTATTCGACAATTTATGAGAAAAAAGCAGAGAATCGCTACACTATACGATCTGTCAGAATTGTTCAATTAAGCCTACACGAAATTCCGAGTTGCGCAATATGAAATTAATGGGTTTTGAAGAACAGGGATCTACCCATTTGATCGAAATACTTTCAAAGAGCACGAATTTGTGGCCTGCAAAATGGATGCTGAAGCTTCATCTAAATGAATAGAATTAACTCATTTTTCTTGAACGTTCTTCCTACAATACGGTTTTCATTAAACATCTTTTAATGAAGAACTTGATTCATCCAACACCGAACAGCTCGACGAATCAATGTTTTCGGTGTCTTCCATGGAAGATGAACGTGGAACCTGTTCAAGAACTCGCAGTGTATAGCCAGAAGATGACCTAGAACCGAGTACAAGCGAAATGTAATTGGAAAAGTCAGAGACTGGACGACAAGATTTTAATTTTTCTTTCATTTATTCATTTTTCCTTAAATTGAACACCTTCCACGTTAACCAAGAAATGATTTCAATTCTTTTAAAGATGCTTTCCCCATGCCCATGCCGACGTTACGAGTGGGAAGAACAATTACAGGCCGGAAAGGTACCCAATCATCCTTGATTACAGGAAAGTTATCGAAAGTCTCTCATGAAACCATCGAAACTACAGAACCAAAATTAAAGCGCGGAAAAAAAGCAGCACCATGCAAAGCCAAGCCGAAAAAACTGAAGAAAAATACAAAACAAATATCGAGAAACAAAGACAACGATTCCGATGTGCAGAGCAAAGCAGACTCCGATGAAGATGGCGACTCGGAAACCGGCATTGGAAAGGCTTCCCCAAAAAACAAAAACATTCTGTGCATCTTTTGTGGCGGATCCGCAAAATCCAGTGAACGTGATGAAAAGTGGATAAAATGTACAGAATGTTTTCTGTGGGCTTATGTAGAGTGCTCATATGCTGAAACTGGCATGTATGTTTTTGAATACTGCAAAGAAATATCAGTTTCGAATATTTTGTATGATTTTTTCAAGGTGTCCGTTTTTGTACCACTTTTAAAAAATTGAAAAAAAAATTATAAATTGAAACTCTATATGAAACAAAGACGTACATAATGTAAAGCAAATACGGCGAACTATTGTTTAGAATGATACCCATCCCATTCATGTAAAAACTGTAAAAGTTATGATAAAAAAGTCAAAAGTGTCCATTTTTGTACCTTTTACTCTAGTATGAAAGAGGAACTGGATGTGCAACAACTTTTAGGATAAACTTAATCGAGCCTAGAATTTCCGCCAGGAGAGAGAGGCGCTGTGAGCTCAGCGGAGTTGAGCTCACAGCTCAATAGATTATTATAAACAAAATTTTATATCGATAGATTGCTCAGAGGAATTTTGAAGTAAAAATTCAAAAATTCATAAAAAATTTCAACAGTCTTGAATACTTCTTAATGATCAAGAGAATGCTCAGCGAGGCATTCTTAAGTAAAAGTTAAAACATTCATTTAAAATTCCAACAGTCTTAAATATTTTTTAATTACATTTTAAAATGCTATCAGTAATGGTTCTATGCGGATTAAAAGTGTACCGATATTTTGGGTTATTCCTTGTAAAGAAAGATATCAGTAATGGTTCTATGCGGATTAAAAGTGTACCGATATTTTGGGTTATTCCTTGTAAAGAAAGAAAACCCTTGAAGTATATTTTACATCATTACGTCATAGAATCTTCACCTTGCGAATGAATTTCATTGGACGACATTTAACATAACTGACGACCTTTCGTTGTTAAATTTCTTTTTTTAACAAACGTGAATTTGATGAACCGAGATGTAACTTTCATTGATGCAAAATGATTGTGCATTTCCCACTTTCTTCAATGAAAATGAATTTTAATATTCAATCGCATATGGCTTGAAGGATATCAATTATGGTTCTGATGTGACAACTCGCGATCTACGAACGTCGTTAATCCGGAAATTAAAAGGGAGATTATGCAGGATTATGAAAGTCATGATTATCTTGGTTCTTGTTGCTCGTCGCGCCATAACGTCTGGATTGAGTTTAATGTGGATTCGGAAATTAAGCTTCATTAGAATGTTCACTGAGACAATTTTGTCACTGTCTCAAAGTTGAGTGTGGAAATTGTGAGAAACATGTGAACGTGGATCATGTGAAGTCTCGGAAAAATATTTGTAACTATTGTCACTAGTTACATTTTTAATTTAGTAACAATTATAATACAATAATTTATGATTAGTAAGAGGTGTTAGTGTTGTCGACTAGGGTGAAATAATTAAAAGGAGATGTAAAAGTTTTCAAATTACTGGTCCAATTTTTATTAATAACTGAGAGATCCCTCAGCAATTATAACGTTTCGGCGCGTAAAATTTTAGTTGAAATTCTAAATTATGTTGCAGAATTTTGCAGGAACAGGATTATTAGTAAAATAATCCTGTTCCCATCTCACAGGCGGAGTCAGGTATTAAGAAATTTCATCTCCTTCTGCAACATAATTTATAATTTCAACTAAAATTTTACATACTTGAACACGAAAAATTCAATATTCAATAAAATTCCCATTTTACTTTTGAGAAGGGCAATCAAAGTTTGATTGAACCAAAGGAAGAATTTTGATTATTATAATTCCAATCAAACCTTGAACTGCATTAAACTGAAATTACACAAAAAGTCTTGAACGAGAAAAGTACGTTATCAAAAATTAGTGTGATAGGCTCATTCGCGTAATTTCAGTTACAAAAAATGACTTTGTTAGAGTTTATGTTTAAATTTTTTTTCAATTTAATAAACAGAAGCATTAGGCCATAGACCTGGCTTCCGTTCAGGTTCAGTTCTTAGTCGACTCTACAAACTTTATTTCTTCAGAATTTAAATATGAAAATCAAAATTTAAAGAAATAAATTAATCACTTGGAGCCTATAAAATTGAAAGTGCCAGAAGGAATTTAAAATAAAGGAAAAAATGTTGAATGGGATAAATTAAAAATTTTGAAGGCTTTTAAGGATGTTACACTACTTAAGTCAATCTCAAAATTCATGAAATATTTATGATTCATAAAATTGAAGAATCATCGTTAATTATTGCAAATTTTTATGAAGAATGTAAGTTTATATTAGAAATTTTTTTAAGGCAGATATTGTTTGTTCAACAAAAGTTTTTTAGATTTTTGGGTTTCAGCTTCAATTGTATGTAAAACCAACAATTCTTATTCAATCCTAATTATTCATAGCTGATTTTATTCTTTGAGAGATTGTGTACAACTCTATTTGATTGGTTCTTATGACAAAAAATTTCGTTTAGAAACCAAGTAGTTAATATTTTTACAAACTTTTTTCCAAAATAATTGTCATTTTAATAAAAAACCATTAAACGTAATTGTAAAGAATCTCTTTAGGAAAACAATAAGCCCTTGAGCATTAGGATTAGGTAAGAACTGTAGCTTCTTTCTGCAGCGAAATCCAAAATTCAAATAATTTTGTTTACAGAAAGGCAGGGAGGTAAATAAACCAAATATTCGACCTAATTTTTGTTTGTTTCAACGTTGATAGATTGAACAATTTGGCAGATCTAGACAAAAAATTTGGTTGGGATAATAAAAATTAATTGCATTACCAAGATATTCTTATAAATACCTGTATCAAAGAAAATTAATTTGGTTGAATAAAAAAAACAGTTTCATGGTTTTTATTGGTAACGTTTATAGAATTTCTTTATTTCAAATGAATCACGGCTCGTTCTATTTGAGACAAGCCAATTATGTGCAGGTGAATGTGCATGCTTAAGGAAGGTCAGTAGCAATCACTGTCTTGTGTCTGAAATGCTATAAAAGCAAGTTTTCTACTTTGTTCAGCGAATCACATATAAAAATAATTGGCAAGCATGATACCTAATTTTTAATAGGATTTTTTAAAATCTGACTACTAGGAAAATTTATGTAATTATATTATTAGACTTCGGTGTTTTACATGCGCTTCTCGCCTGTAGTCATTACCTCGCTCTGTCTCTTACATATCACTTGCCTTAACTTTTTTTAACTAATCGCCTTAACCTGTCGCCTTAACCTATCATCTAAACTTAACGTTTTTATACATTATATCTACCCCACTCTACTCTACCTTTTACCCTTATACATTTATATTTCTCATTATATCTTGCCTCCTAAGCAAACTTTAACTACCTTTCTAACCCCACTTTCCAAAACCTTTTTCTCATGTTTTTTTTCCTACTCCATTTTCCATTCCCTACACCCCTCTCTTATTTTCATGTACTCTCTATATACTTCATTCAATACTATATATCAATGCGTGAATCTGTCCAACCTCAAAGTTCATTTAATATATTTTTCGTGCACCCTTTCTACCCCCTCATATTCTTTCCAGACCCATACTTCTACTCCATGCGTCATTACACTTCTCACTAGATCCTCATACATTCCTATTCTCTTTTTGAAATCACCTTTGACTAATTTCTTTCCCATATCCTATACCTTTCTCATTACCACCCCAGCTCTTTTTATTATTTCCTTCACATATTCTATGGTGTTTCCATTCTTTTTCAACAAAAATCCTAACTATAGTATACAAATTCCTTCACTTTTTCAACTTTTATCCCTCTCCACTCCCATTTCCTACAATCTTTCCTTCTACCCCCTTATTCTGAAGACCACTACTTTCGACTTTCCTACATTCAGTACCGGTTTCTTTTGTTTCAGGTATTTCTCAAATCTCTTCATCATGTTTCTCAACATCCCTTCCTCCCTTGCTAACAACACTATATCATCGCTATTGTAAATCCACTAAGCCTATCACTTTCTTCTGTTTTACCTTTCTTAGTTTTCTGATTTGTTCTTTTGTCTCCTCGTCCTCTAATCCTATCTCCTCCTCTTCCCCCTCTAGTATTCCAAACGACCAATTTGTTATTTTCCTTTCATCAGACCCTTTAAACATTTCTCTCAAATATTACCTCCATTCTTCCATTATTATCTCGTCACTTATGCCTTCTTTTTTCCTGGTCTTCACATATTTCAACCTATCCGTTTTTCCTTTCCTCCAGTCTTTATATGTTTTTCTAAGATTCATTTTCTTTTTCATACATTCACTATCCCACCAAATTTTTGTTCAAGTTTTATCCGTCGCCCTCCTA
>JAUMHM010085375.1:0-11658 GCA_032362435.1 Melikaiella ostensackeni | reverse complement strand
TAATTTTCGAGCCAAATGACGCGAGATAAGAAAAAATAGTCAAAAAAGTAGAATTTGTGCTTCTAAAAGGTCAAATAGAATTTCTGTTATACATTTATTCATAGGACCAAACGTAAATCAAGATAATATTTTTAATCGTCTTTTTAACTATTTATTTGTATATATTATACGGTAAGCGCAGAAAATCGAGCGCAAAGCGCGAATGTTATGATCAGAATGTATTCCTTAAGGCTGATAGAGCCTCAAGTAAATAAATTTCCCTTCTCATTTGAAATCAAAAACGAATTCAGTAATTTGTACATGAAGAACATATAACACCGAGCGCGAAGCACGCGATGAGAATGTGCTCTCGAAGCGGATAGATTTTTTTTTTTAACTGTCTTCTCAGTCTTTCCCAAGTCTTTTCTTATCAAATAAATAAGATATTTATCATTATTAATCTCATCAATATAATATAATAAATTCTCACACAAGCTTTTCTTTGCAGCGTGTAACTAGGTTTACACCTACGAAAGTTTACATGTGCGATTCCTTTTTGAAAGGAGCAATTTCGTATTTGGTATCTTTATAAATAATTTATAACACCCATTTAATAAATACTTCCATTATAATGAAATACTAGAATAGCTTTTCTTTTTACTTTTGAAACTGTTAGCTAACTGCCTGTATCTATATTTTATCTCTAATTTTCATTTTTAACGAAGTCTTTTTTTCTGAATCAAAATATTATTTTATCACATCAGCCCATATACCCATACATTAAGGTGTGACTCGGTCATTGAATTTTTTCCAAATGCATTTTGCCATTCTTAAGCAATTACTTGTCATTTGATGCATTAAAAAACTGATTTTGTTGGCTTTGTCTTCCACGCGATTACTCCGATATCCAGATTTACAGCCAAAAACATATACAGGTCACCATTTTGACGAAAACCGAAACTTATTACACCAAGAATTTCTCAAAAACTTTAACTTTATATTTCTGATGGAAAAACCGCGAGATAATCACTTGAAACTATTTATTCAACAAATATGGTATGTACCAATATTTGCATTCTGCCATGCATTTTGTCGAGAGTAGCACCACGGCATAGGTGGCGCCGCTCTGCCGGTCACGGTCAAGACATGGTACATTTTCAAATCACAGTTGTGAAGAGCTGGTCGAAATAGCACCTTTGAGGATGAGTTTTCTACATAACATCAAAAAACCTCATTTTTGAGTTTGTGATGGAAAAACATGGTTTCATTATGGATTTTAAGCCGTTGAATTGAAGAATTGAGGCATTAAATACGTAATAGTTATACGACATGTGAGTCAAATTAGTGATGGTCTTCCATGGCTGTATGAATGAACAGCTATTTTTACAATCTCATCATTTATGATGAAATGTCTTAGATTCATGTGAGTTTGGACGTATCCAGTTTTCGTCATTTCTCGACGTTTTGAGACCTCCTGGGTCAGAAAAAATGGTTCTGACAAGAATGTCTATCTGTCTGTCGTCTGACGACACGATAACTTTCGAAGGAATTTTCTAATTCGAATTTCCTTCCGCACACTGATTTTTGATTTAAAAAGACAAGTCAAGTTCGTTCGACTGTATTATAAGTAACTGATTTTTTGTTGGATACCCCATTTCTTCGCATCCTTCATGCAGAAGTAACAATCCCTTTCATTTTGCTGTTTTTTCCAGATTGCTGGTACTATAAACTCCAAGCTTCGACTGTTTCCAATATATTTGTATTTGTACAACATTGCATGACAAGCGGAGCATATAATATGATGAGCCCAGCTTTCATCTTGTGTTAGAAATTTAACTTTAAAGTATTTTGCATACATCTCACTGAATTTTTGAGAAAATTCAATAAATGAAAATAAATGGTCACGCAAGTTGGACGATTTATGGATGAATCATAACACAAGAGGCTCAGAATTTATGGTTCACAATGAACGAATTAAGTTTTCTGACGAAGAATATTAGGAGGACGACTTTTGAAACCGGAGATTGTTGTAATAAGGTATGTTTTTTCAATGAAGCCTCAATAAAGTTTTTGGCCTTTTTGAACTCATGGGGTTCCATTCCTCTGCGAAATATAAGCTTCAAAATAAAAATATTAATCAAGTTATTTCGCCGAGAAGAAGAAGCTCCCAAGTAAAACAAGGCTAATACTGTGAATTGGTTGATAAGAATTCTTCAAAAAAATGATATTCATGTTGGATATTATTTTTCGATGAAAATAAATGACCCCGTTGTAAAAAAATGTTGTTTGAATATCTGAGCGGAATCCGCCTATGTTGAAAGTTATTTTATTGGACGATTTAAAAATATATAGCTTCAAAGCCCAAGGTCTCTCCACAAAAATAATCGTTTCGAAATCATGCGCTTAACTCATCGCCAAATCCAGTAAATACTTCCAAGGCCGTAACCAGAAAAAATTTTCGGGAGGGGGGGGGAGGATTTGTGATAGGAAAAAGTTTCGTGGGCGGGGGTCAAACCCTGTTATCTCCCATGTGGCTACAGTATTTAATTATTTCTAAAAATTTGTTAAGTCAATAAAATCAAGAGCACATTATATTTTTGAAATCTCGACCAAGGATACGAAAAATATTATATGATTGCTGAGTAAAGATAAAAAATGTTTGCCTGTGGAATGGAAATTTCCGCGGAGCCAAGTATGTTTGATTCGTCGCGTGCGTTAGTTTGTTACCATAAACATTCTTTAAGAAAATAAATATTTGACCTTCATAAATGTAGGTAAAAAATAAATTTTTTTTTTTCCAATATCGACCTGCAGCAGACATATTTTTTTTGTTTGAAATTGAAAGAGTTACGAATCGCTGAAGTCGATGGTACCCGCAAAAAATCAGAAAATGTCACTTACTTTCCCTTGGTAAATATTCATCTCAATAGCAACATTTTTTCCCATAGATTATTGCCATCTAATAGAACTACAGTTTGCCGAAATTTGAGTCCGATTGAAGAACTTCGATCTTTTAGTTGGGGTCACTTAAGAAATAATGCCCCTTAAAAGTACTCCTTTTTGAATTTCTAAAACCTGGCAATTATCTTTTAATTATGATAATATTATTAAGAGTTATTCCTTGTTTATTAATGACCAGGAAAGAACTTGTCTAAATTTTCTAAATATTTTATAGCAAAAATCCTTGAGGATCTGACGTCTCATCTGATAGCCGACACTTCTATTTTTCGCTTCGCAGAAGTTTCCATATCGCGAGTAAACATTCTTCATGATCACTCAGTAATTACGCAATATTTATTCATGTTCTTGGCCCAGAATTAAAGAGTAGGATTTGCACTTAATTTCATAAATTTTATAAATTTTGAGGAAAAATTTTCTGGGTTTGTCGATGAGTTCAACGTGCAAGATTTCACAAATGATTATTATGACGCAAAATTTCCTAAACTTTTGAACGGTTGTTTTTTGAAAATCATAGATTTAGTTTGTGCACAAATGTTCGCCCTTGAACTGAAGCATGCGTTTTCAAACGGCTAGTAGTAATTAACTCTTAATTTTTATAATTTCATGTAATTTGACGATGAAAATAGTATAAGGAATGCATTCAAACATCGAAAATGCAGCAGATGCCAGGGTTTTTCGTAAAAAATGTGACGAAATCGAGACCATCTTTTTATCGACCATTCTTTGAACTGTGGAGGTTTCGTTTCAAACAGAAAAATATATTTTGTCATTTGGTCGGTATGACCAAATAAAATTTTCTTTAAAACTAAGCTACTATCAATCTATGGAGTTCACCTTGAAGGGTTCAAATGCTTCATTTTACCGCAATCATTGCCAATTTTATCCAGAAATTGGATCAAAATGATATGGAAGGATTTTTATACAGAATTCGGGTTTTTTATTTGATCAGCAAATTACGCATCAGAATGATCTGATTGTTAAGATCAATTGCCTGTCAAGAATTTTCATAAAGTTTCGACTGTCAGTTGTTATGCCACGACCAAGTAAGTCATGACACTTTACATGCACATTGATACCTGAGCGTTCGAAAAAATTTCCTACATTTTTTTAAAGGAAAATCATTAAGTTTCGACAAACACTTGAACTACGTGAATCTAAAAAAAAAAACACTTTTTGAAGAAGAAAAAGAATTTCCAGAGCCATAGAGATTTGTAGCCCAACATGGGAAAATTGCAATTCCACTCTGCTCCTTAATTTTAAGTTTTCTAAAACGTTTTCTGTTGGTCCTCGAAAATTGTAAATCTTCCAGGAGTAGGATTCGGTGGAAAATTCAACTATTCTTTGTTGAAAGTTAATTCATTTTGGTTGACAAGTCTACTATTATATTTTTGGTTGAGAACTCATCTTTTTGGTCAAGATATTTATTGTTTGGTTGAAAATTTAATTATTTTGTTGAAAGTTCAACAACTGCGTTAGAAATTAATTCTTTTTCGTTGATAATTTAACAATTTTGTAGAAAGTACCCCTTTCTTTGGTTGAGAATTTAGCTGTTTTGGTATAAATTTCAACTATTTGGTTGATAATTAGCTTTTTTGTTGAAAATTCCTATTTGCGGGTTGGAAATTCAAGTGTTGAGTAGAAAATTCGACGTTCTGGCATGAGAATTGAGCAACTTTGTTAAAATTTCATTTCTATCTTGACTGAGAAATCTTTCTTGGTAGAAAATTCGTCTTTTTTTGTTGAAAATTCCACTTATACTTGGAAATCTATCTTTTTTGGTTGAAAATTTATCTTTTTGTTTGAAAATTTAACTATTTGGTTGTAAATTTATCTTTCTTAGTTGAAAATTCAACTCCTTTGTTAAAAATTTTTTTTGGCTGAAAATCAATTTTTTTAACTGGAAATTTAACTATTCAATTTTTGGTTGCAAGTTTATCTTTTTTTGCGAAAATTCAACCATTTGATTGGAAATTCATGTACTTTGTTGAAAATTCGTCTTTTTGGTAAAAAATTAATCTTCTTGGTTGAAAATTCATCTTTTTGGATAAAGATTCTATTTGGTTGAAAATTAATCTGGTTTGGTTGAGAATTCAACTATTTTGTTGAAAATTCGGTTTTTTGTTGAAAATTAATTTCTTTCAACTTGAAGAATAATTATTCCATTTTTGGTAAAAAATGTATCTTTTTTAGTTAGAAAATAAACTATTTGGTCAAAAATTTACCTTTTTTTGGTCCAAAATTAATGCATTTTGTTGATAATTCGTCATTTTTGGAAGAAAATTAATCTCCTTAGCTGCAAATTCATTTTTTTAAATTAAAAATTCAACTATTTGTCTGACAGTTGAACTCTTACCAAAAATTAATCTTTTTGGTTGAAGATTCATCATCTTAGTTGAAAATTCATCTATTTTGTTAAAAATCTTACTATTTTTGTTTGAGAGTTAATTCTTTTTGGTTAAGAAGTTTTATAATTTTGCTGGAAATTCAACGATTTTGTTAGAAAGTCATCCTCTTTGTTTGAAAATTCAACTGTTTTGTTGAAAATTCGTCTTTCTTGGTTGAATGAAACTGTTTTTGATTTAAAATTTTAACCTTTTTTGGTTGAAATATCTACTATGACATTTTTCATAGTGACTTCATTTTTTTTGGTCAAAAATTCATTATTTTAGTCGAAGATTTATCTCACTAGTTGAATATTCAACCATTTTGATGAACGTTAAGCTTTTTCGTTGAAAATTTAACTACTTCGTTGAAAATTTAAGTATTTCATTAAAAAGTTCGTCTTTTTTGGTAGAAAATTGATCTTCTTGGTTGAAAATCCATCCTTTTGGTTGAAAATTCATGTATTTTGTTGAAAATGATTCTCTTCTGAAAAAATTGGTACTGCAACCTGTCATAAGCAGGGGAAGGGGGGCTGTGCCAAAGCTGGGTAGGGCATGAGTCAGAGCTTGGCCAAGGCATGGTCAGGGCTAAGCTAAGACAATAGGAAATTGTTTTCTATATAAAATGAATGATAAAACAATTCTCCAGAGTCTAACCTAACGGATCTAATTGTAAGTATAATAAATCAAAATTTTGTTCGAAAAATTTGAAGTTTGGCTAAAAATCAATCACATTTATGAAAAAACTATTTACTAAATTAATAAAAATTTCTTTTACTGAAACTAAGAAATGGTAGAAAACATTAGAACGGGCGTAGATAGTCTTATTCTGCCGTGCAAAACAAGATCGCGCAGAACTCTATCTGAAAGTTTTGATATTATAATACGATTTTTTAATGAAAAACAGTTTATTTTACGATGTCGACATTTTTAGTCAATATTTAACCAATTTCGTAACAAGACGAAGCTGCGTAAACATGAAAATGACGGAATCCGACTCACGCTTAAGCAATCACGACTTGTACTAAAAAAATTATACTGTCGTAAAAAGTCTCTAGGTACATACGATATTTTTCATAATTAATGCATGATTTCAGACTTTTTTCAACACAGGCACGATTTCTGCCCATATTAAGTTTCTACTGGACGACTAGCAATTATGATGAATTACCTGTAATAACGAATTCAAAGAATTTCAAAAGAATTAAATGAGAATTCAAAGAAAATCAAAGAATATGAATAATTTCAAGTGAATTTCAAGGACTTTAAAGAATTGAAAAGAATTCTGAAAACGTGACAAATCTGTTTACCGAAAGTGAATGAGTTGTATTGAAGCCCCTTCTATGATTTTTTTTCCTTAAAAATTCCATTTTTAATACAGCATTATGTTGTAAAATAGTTTGCTTATTTGAAAAGAAGAGCTTATGAGTATTTATTAAAATACTGTTATTATTAACGAACTGTCTACCTTTACGGAATTTTCCGTAGGACTAACCCCTTTCCAGCTCATTCAGGGCTAAAGTTACGGAATTTTCCGTAACTCTAGCCCTAGCCCTATATTTGATCGAATTAGTCTTGCGGAAAATTCCGTCACGCTAGTCAGTGCCTATTACTAAACTCAACATAATGTTCAAAAAAATATAAAAAATTACAATAAAATAGTAAAATAACTGGATTGAAATAAATTATGCAAGAGTAATAATTTTTAGGGAATAATGCTTATATTGCAGAATATTACATCATTTTCGTATGTAATTATATATTATTTTATTAATCCACTAATTACGGTTTTGTGGAGGTTGTGGTGGGACTGGACGGCGTGGTGGTGACTCTTCACGTCCTAGAGGATTTGGGATACGCAAACGACTAAAACCCTCCCATACTATAGCATTTCTTTGGACTGGTCCTTGATTGCGACCACCAATATTAACCGATGGTGGTCGTGGAGAAACATTATTGAAATCTTGAGCTGGTCGAGCTGGTCTCCTAGGCTGTATGTTCAAGCCTGTAGATAAAAATTGTAAAGTTTTTGTACAGTGGGAAAATAGTGTTTGTGATATCAACAGTTTTGAATAATTGAAAAATATTTGTAAAATGAACTGTATATTAACTAAATTTTGCGAACATGTACTATTTCTTATTAATATTATCTTATACTTTATACAAATATATTTTCATAAACTACAGCATATTTTACGATGTCGACATTTTTAGATTATTTAGGACGTCACATTATTAACAAAACATATTTTCCATACCTTGTATAGTTCCTAGGAATAAAGCATTGTTTTCGGCGGGTTCCTGTTGGTCATCATCAAGACTTAATGCTGGAGATGCTGGACGAGCATTATTATTTTCTTGATTTAGTCTCCCGGACTGTACACTTAATTCTAAAAAAAAAGACAAAATGTATGGACTTTTTTGTACAATGGAAATATAACTGTTAGTAATTTTCATAGTTTTGAATAATTTGACAATTTTTTTCAAATAAACGTATTACTGCAAGCACAGTTGAAGAAGAAAATGCTAAACGATGCTAAGTCCAGTCAACCTTAATTTACAGGAAAGTTAAACAACCTTTTTAGAGGAACAAATTACAGCTGATTCAGTAAATTATTATTATTTTTGTATAGGTGGGTGGATCAGTTTAATAACCATTATGTAAAAAAAGATGACGCTACATGTGTATGTAATAATCTAATGGAAATGGCGATGGACTTAGCACTGTTTATCTTTCCCTGGCATTGTAAATAAAGATAGTACATAAATCGTTAAGAAAATCAAATAAATTGCATATTATCATTTATTCCGTAAACAAATGGCATATGTGTACTCTCTAAATTTAACCTAGTTAGAAATTCTATTAATTTAAATCGAGAAAAGTGAGTCACAAAAGATTAGTAGAAAATCACTGATTCAATTAGTCGAAATCGCTAGAGAATCAAATAGTCAATAGTTACACTATTGGACTTTGGAAAAGTAAACTGTAATTTTTTCACTAATTCATATTTTCATTAGTGAAATGTTAAAATATTACTATTATTCCATTAGTCAAACACTCAATCACTAATTCAATTCGTGAAATTTAAACGAATTCAGATTTAGAGTGTGTGTATGTGCGGATTCTGATTTCTTGAATCTTAATGAATCATTTAATTATTTATACATTTTGCATGAACCAACACCTCCTCACGTTTGAAATTCTTTAATTTACGTTATTATAAAGTAAATTTTCTTAACAACAGGTAAACTCTTGACTTTTCAAACAATATTTTGACGAGAGAAGCAAATTGTCACAAATTTATTGTTAAAGCGTTTAAATTTATACAATATTTTTGGAATGGTATAGTGCAAGTTTACTATTACAAATTTATTCGTGATACTAGCCCTGGGCGATCTGGAAATGGGTTAGTCTTAGGAGAAATTCTGTAATAGTAGACAGTTTGTTTTAAAATTTTCGATTCGTGGGGAATTTTTTTGAATTCCAAAGCCAATTCAATAGTGATAGACATTTTGCCGATATCTGAATATCCGGAATCCCGGGCGGACATACGATGCATCGGGCAATACCCGGGTACCCAAGTACCCGGATGATAACGAAAAATTTGGGTACCGGTGAGTGTTTTCGACACTAAAAAGTTAGCAGTTTGAAGAGATTTATTAAGTATAAAAAATTGACGCCCAACTTGTATTCGTAGCATATGTTTCTTTTAATGCATTAAATACCCGTCACGAATCAGGTACCAACGAGCCCGAGTATCCGAGCACCCGTTTGGAGTTCCTATCACTACAATTTAAAATTGCAAACAAAAGTATGATTTTCAATTGAAAGCATTGAAATTTACAAAAATTAATATTGCTCGTATAGTTTTGAATATCAAGCTCTGAGCAAGCTTCGAATAATACACCATTCCGTGCGACAAGTTCCAAATTAAAAAACTTTAACATAAAAGTCTTCTAAAATTGAAAATTTGTTAAATTAAACTTTCCAGAAGAAACGATTCAAACCGGCATTTGTTTGACAAACAATTGGATAATAAATATTGTATAGTGACCATAAATTGAGAAGACGTAATATTTATTATTAATATTATTTTATACTTACGAACAGAATTAAGGGAGACCAACAATATAAGGAATAGAGCGACCATAACGATTTTCTTTTTGGCAAGATGAAGTCATTGATGAGGAATTGAAGACTTGTTTTTGAAGAATTCTGTTATCGCTGCCTGATACATTTTTTTAATATGTTCATAGCTTAAAACGTAAAACTTTATAAGCTTTGATTTATTGGATTGCCCAACTGATTATAATCGTTCGTTCCAAATTCTGAACACAAATGACATACTCTTCCACTTTAGTTAATAATTTATTAATTAATTTTGTACGTCGGTATACTTTCTTTCGTTAAAAATTAATGTAGTTTAAATATTTCAACATCTACGGACACAAAGCTTGTTGTATAAACATAATATCTATACATCCATAATAAAAGAGGACCATTATGGTCGATATGGTGTTATCCATATAAAAACTGACGGGGGGAATTAAAACTAAAAAGTTTACGGAATGTTGTAATAGCTGAAATTTGTCTTGAGAAAAATTTTTGTAAAAACTAAAATGAAAAATTTATAAAGAATAAAAAAATATAAACTTAAATGATAAATTTAAAAAGAATAGATAATAAAGTCCAACTGAATTTAGATATTTGGAACAAAAATAAGTATTTTAAATCTAATTTTTAAAAGTTAGAATTTATTTTCGTTGACTATTATTGTCAATTTTCAGGAGATAAAAGGACTATATTGACATTCATTACGTAATGAAAAGATCAGTATTAAGTTCGAAGGCATCTTATCTTATCAGTCAGTCACACTGTTTCTTATAGTATCATTTGTTTTAAGAATTTTTGCTTATTGCTCCAAAGTATTATTATTAATGCTTGATAGAGCATTAAAATGCAACATTTGTCCCATGGACAAATTTTTCTTAGCTTCTAAAGTTGAGTTTTTCGGTAAAACTTGTTTTGGGCTATAAAATTTGAAGTCAATTTTTCGCACATTAAGCGTAAAGACAGTAGAGATTTACGATTTATATACCATTCCTAGGGACTGAAATGACTTTCATTACAAAATAGAAGAAACAATATAATGTTGTATCAACAATACTCTTTTTTCTCAAACATTGTTTTAGATGTCGTTTTTTTGCAATTTAAATTATACTGCAGCACAAAATTTTATACATGTATATTTTAATGATGTATCTATATCCTTTTTGGACGAAAAAGATTGATGTTGGTTGATTAAATATCGTGATACGGCAAAAAGTGAATTTCAAAAATTCGAAACTTTTGATTATTTTTATTAAAATATGTATTCGCAGTAATAGCAGACACTATAAACTTCTTTTTTAAACAAGGAACGGTACTCGGTTAATATAATTCGATGGAATGTTTGTAATATCCACTTAACAAAAATTTTCACCTTCAAGAATTTTTTAATTTTCCGTTCATAAATAATTTTTTTTTCAATATTAGGAATAATGCAAAACAATAACATCCAAGTTTGTTCATTTTGATAAGATGACTCGATTGACCTATTTGAAACTTTAAAAACTTATATGACCAGCTGTACTAATGATATAGATATATAGGTATAAAACTCTATGAGGAAGCAAAGTGCTCATGCAATAAAATGTAGAATAGATGTTCAAAAATGAATAATATTACCATAGTATTACAATAAAGTAATAAAACAAATGGATTGAAATAAATGATACAAGAGTAATAATTTTCAGGCAATAATGTTTCTATTCCAGAATATTATAGAATGTTTGTAGGTTTTTATATTATTTTTTAACAGATCAACTCCCTACTGATTTTGTGGTGGTGGTTGGCATAGATGTTGTGTGGTGGTGGGTGTAGTTGTTGTTGCGTTTGGTGTGGTCGTTGTTGTGTGGTGGGTATGACCCTATAATTACAGGAGGATAAAGCTTGTTTATGGGAATGGACTCGATGCTTGGCCATACTCACGTGCGATCGGTCTAGAATTCCTAAGACGCGGGGTTCTTTTTTACAACAATGGCAACTAAAAAAGAAAACACTCAAAAATGTACGGATCTTCTGAAAAATCAAAGCTTCTCAACTCGAACTAATGTTCGAGCTTCCACATCTAAGCATTCTTAAGATAAGAACCCTGATATATCCTGAGGTCCATCAAGCTAGCACTCCACAATCGAAATTACCAAATTTCTTTGTATCAGAATTTTGGGCTTTTTTGGGCTGTATTGCCGATTTTTGGGCTCCACTCCTTTTTTTGAATATTCAAATTTCGAGTGG
>JAUMHM010085374.1:0-11660 GCA_032362435.1 Melikaiella ostensackeni | reverse complement strand
TCGCATAAACTGAAGTACATACACACTACTAGCCATGGCCAGATAGGTTGATGCTTACACAGCAAGGGAGTTCCACTCACAAAACCTAAGGCTAATAAAACTCCCTCTATGAGAGAGTCAAATAAGAAGAAGAAGTTGAACAGATGTACAATGTCATACGTAGAAGATGATAAAATGTTCTTTAGTTGAAAACGAGTGTCTATTTCTATTTCAAAAACGAGTGTGGATAAAGCACCACTAATCTCGGAAAAATATCTTATATTCGAAATATTTGTTAAATATGTTCTGAATCTTAAGTATGCAGATAAAATAAAAATTTGTTTTAATTATTATTCAAATAAATGGACTTCAAGGACAAATTTAAGAAATTATTAATTATATGTTTATTATTAAAAATTTATTTAATTATTCGGTGGTGATAATAATAATTATATGTAAGAATATCCTGTAATCATTTGCCAGGGCTTTCTAAATTAAGCATATTAACTAAATTCCCAAAAAATTGTAGCATTGAGGAATTACTTTTCCTTTCACAAAGTTACTTCTACAAATAAAAGCAAATGATTCAATTTCACATAATAATAATTTTATTTCTACCCGTTTAGATATCCCTAAGGACTGTAAAAATCATTACTTACAATAAAATTGCGAAACTATATACATATTCGGATTTATTTATATTTTAAGTACTTACAATTTGACCATTCACTAATGGATAATGAATTTGGGTTATTCAAGTATTATGTAATGCTTTGTTGAAGTGTAGGATCGATTACTTGAAAAATGCAATACTCAATACTCAAATGGCTCCTTATTAAGAAAAATTATACCTGGAAAAAGCCTGGCATTGTCAGGGAATTTATTTCCAGGATTTGAGTAGACACCATGGTAAAGAAGTTGGGAAAAGTTCTGCAACTTTCCTTGTGAAAAAATGAAGTGGGCCTCCGTAAAGGGCCCGCATGGATTGCCCTCATGCCATAGGGGGCCCACGAGGTCAATCCGAGCGTGGCCCCTGATGGCAAGGACATGCTAATCCGTGAGGATCTAACATGGGTTTCCCTTATAGTTACCCTCGTGGGTCCCTCGCAGTTGCCCCGGCGGTAAATTCTTAAAATAAATTTAATAATTGTCTCCTGATCATTTTGAAGCATATTTTAATAGATATATTTGAATTCATGAAGTATCAAAAATTCAAAAATAATTACCATCTCGAACGGGACTTGAACTCCTTGAGCAGAATTTCATCAGATTTTCATTTTTCTTCTTGACCAACTTACCACAATGCTCATGAGTTTCTTTCAGTCAGACACTCCGCAGTCCACAGGTGCACTTCAGAATTTGTTAGAATTATTTTTCTTTTTAATAACTGCACATTTGGGTGCGATATTTTTACTATTTGACACAAAAAACAATTTATTACAACACAGAAATCGTTTCAATTTTGTAAACTGAGGCATGAAGGCAACCAGCAAGGCCCCCTGTGGGGGCCCTCGTGGACTATCTGAGATTTCGAAGTTCAACTTTCATAAAATGTCATCAAATTTCCAACAAAAATATATTTTTTGTATGTCTGAAGTAATGAAACATCAAAATTTGTAGTGTCCAAAAAATGTTAAGCCTTTGGACTTGGAAATTTTAATCGATCAATTATGAAAAACATTTCTAACAGTGTATATTCTATTTATGGAAAGAAGTAAACCAGACTTAATGGGAAAAAGGAGGGGCAAAATTGAATAGCAAATTTCAAGAATAAAAAGGAAATAAAGCCAGGAAAAAAGTGAGATCAAAAAAGGAAGAGTAGTGTAATGGGATACGTTGAAGAATCAAGGATGTAGAAAATATACCAAAGGATCGCAGAGAGGGATATCGAGACAGAAAAGCGCTCTTGAAAAAGGAAGCGGAACCTTTAAAAAAAGGAACGAATCGAGCTAGTACTGAGAAACGTGAAGGAAGAGATGAAAAAAAAAATATTAAGAGCCTTTCAGTTGGAAGTCAAAGTACGTACAAGCGAAAATAAATAAAGATACGACTTTTGAATGAGACCAAATCATCTATCCAGGAACATCCGAATAAACTAATTGGATATACGGGGTGTCCCTTCAGTTATTATAGGAGTAAGTAGAGATTCCTTATATTGGAAGCAAAAACAATTTCTGTGATGCCACACGATCATTCTGAGTCCAAAAAGAAAAAATTCCTAGGTGGATTTTTGAATCTATTTGATTTTTTACTTTTATTTCGAGTATCTTACGTATTTCTTCATGGAAATAACTTCTTGAGCTTCTTTGTTTTGAAGTCTGTGATTTGGCATGAAAGATAGCGATAATGTTGAATATCTTTGAACACCTTGAGCTTATTAGCATCATTTGAAACAGTTGCATTACATACATTATTTTGGGATTTTCCCAAAAAAATATTGGGACCCAACATCCGAATAATATAGGAAATTTATCCAGTGATGAAATCGGAAAAATTTCGGAATGAGGGAATGGCACATTGAAATTGAAAATTTTTTTCAAAAATAAATTCGTAAAGATATTCTAATTCACTTGGGAATTGCAATTTAACACTAGGAAACTTTTCCAAAAATAAATTCGGAAAAATTTCCTAATAAATTGGAGAATTGTACCTCAGATTAGGAAATTTTTCCAGAAATGAAGTGGGAAAAATTTCCTAGCCTATTTGGGAACTTTCCTGTAAAAAAGTGCAAATTTTGTATTAAACCCTTTAGTAAATTTCACTGACACTTTGCATTTTCTTGTCTTTTATTGTCCACATTTACAAAATATTATATGTAAGAATGAAAATTTGTCAAAGAGTAAAATTGCTCATTTTTATGGAAAAAAATTTCTTACGCAATACTGGAAATTTTTCTTAAATTTTTTTTTTCGAAAATTACTCGCAAAATGGACCAATTTCCTAAATAGTGTAAAGTTTTCTTATTCCCGAACATGTATGTAAAATTTTCCAAGACGATCGAAAAAATTTCCTTTCAAGAAGGAAAAATTTCCAGAGTATTGGGGAAGTTTCCAATTTTTTTAGGAAAATAATTTTTTCTGCCGAGAGTTGCGAATTTTACCTACAAAATTATTGGAAAAATTTCAGAAAGTTTTCACAGTATGCATAAAGTTAGTTTTGATCATTTTTTTCAAAATTTTTCCTTTTTAGATCATACTCTGTCTAAAGTTCCCTAGACAAAAATTGAAGAATGTAAGAGTTCCTGTAAAACTAAAAAAAAATTGAATGTTTTATATCTTATAGTTTGGGAGACATGGCCTTCAGAAATTATTTTTTAGTGAAAAATTTGGAAATTTCTTTAAGTTTATTTTTTGTAAATTAGCTAATTTTATGTGCATACTAGATGAAAGTTGTACTTATATAAGTTGTAGTACACTCAATTTCCAGCAAATTAAAAAAAAAAATTTGAAAATTTCAAATAATTTTAATAAGTAAAAAAAGTCGTATTGTGATCCCGGATAGTCCTGCTAAAGTACTGGATATGAGAGAAATCAGTACTTAAGTACCAACTTTTCTTTAAAATGTTTAAAAGTCCAAGTAGGGATAAAAGTATCTGATGGAAAAGTAAGATTTTATTTTTTCCGAAATTTTTGCAAGTGCTAATGAGATTTATATCACAAAAAGGTACTGCTGAAATAGGACTAAAGTAACAAAAAATTAAAAACATGTCCCATTTTGACAGGACTTTCTTGGGTCATAAGTACCGAAAAAGTCCCACGTAATTTTGTTCTTGCTTTTAGCAGGATTTTTTCAGACATAACTATCGAAAAAGTGCAACTTAAATTCATTTAAAAAATTTTTCAATTCCTACATAATTTTCGGGACAAAAGTAGTAGAAGAGTTTCATTTTATTTTTTCCGAAATTTTTGCAAGTGCTGATTGAGCTTATGTCAAAAAAAGTACTGCTCAAGAAGGACTAAACTACTAAAGAAGTTCAAGATATGTCCCTTAAAAAAACTAAGTGAGACTTTTTCGGTACTTTTGTCCTAAGAAAGCCCTGGTGAAGTGGCACATTTTGAACTTTTTTGGTACTTTTGTCCTAATTCAGCAGTACTTTTTTTGGACATTAATCCCGCCAGCACTTGTAAAAATTTCAAAAAAAAAATAACATGCAACTTCTCTAATACTTCCGTCTTAAAAATCATTTATGACTTGTAAAAATAAAAAAAATAAAAATGGGTGGGACTTTTCCGGTGTCGTGAAAGAGTCCTGCTCAAAACTAAACAAAAATAAAGTGGGACATTTCCGGTGCTCTTATTCTAAAAAAGCCCTCCTCAAAATAAAGCAAAAATTACAAGAGAGACTTTTATGGTACATTTGGCGTGAAAAAATCCTTGTAAAACGGGACATATCTGAAACTTTTTTGGTACTTTAGTCTAAATTCACTTTTTTTGGACATACATATCACGAGCACTTGTAAAAATTTCGAAAAAAATGGAACTTTTCTAGTACTTTTGTCTCTACATATTTGGGCTTTTAAAAATTTTGAAGAAAAGTTCGTACTTAAGCTTCGATTTGTCTCATACCTGGTACTTTAGCGGGACTTGATTCGGAATCTCAATGGGATCTCAACAGGACTTCCTTTACTTGGGTACAAAGAAAAAGAAAATTAACTGTATTCAGAAATCCCCTGTGAAATTGTTTTCTTTTTGTTCTCAAAATGATCGTGGGGTGTCACAGAAATGAGATTAGAAAAAAAAAACGAGAGAAGCAAGCCCTTTTGGGTTGAAGTCAATCCATAAATTACGTTACGCTGTTAGAGGGAAGAAGGGATTTCACCAAGTCGTGATACTAATGGTAAGAGAATACGGAAAAACTTGGAAAATACATGGCAAAAAGAGGGGGGGGGGGTCAAATTGTCTACGGAAAGTTGGGAGACGTGATTTATTGATGAAGCCTTATGGGTGGATTTTAATTGAAAATTCCTACCTTACCGACATCGAGACCGTTCGATAGCTCAAGTGATTCATGTCCGTGCTAAGTTCTTAAAATATTCTTGATGACATCAATAATTTTCTAGAAATTTAGCACGGACGCGAACCGCTTGAGTTGTGGAACAGTCTTCAATGATGGTAAGGTAGGAATTTTGATTGAGAAATAATCTGACTATCTTCTAGTTGCACCATTCAATTTCGTTCCCTCCTATTTCTGACATTAAAAAATTATTTCTTATGAAAATCTAGAACACGGGCTAATCAATGTCTGTTCTTCATCATAAAGCCACCTCGATTGAGCATAATTTATTCCTGAGAGTTCCTGTCAACTTGTAGGGCTGGATTTACATTTGATACCGACAGTGAATCATGAACCCAACGGCGTCAGAATAAAGGCACATTTTTTTTTTTATGTTGACCGAGCGAAAGTTGAAGTAGGAAGCTCAATTAAAGTTGGAGTATTATTCGCTGAGAGAGATTGTATCGTGAACTGCTCTCCATTTTCTGATTTTTCAGAGGCTTTATTTTTCCTTTTTTTCCTTTTTAATACTCTACCTGAGAGAGTCTGTTTTCTTAATAAAGTACTTCTAGAACCAGTGTACTTGAATTTTCTCCACAATAATCAAATCATATGAATAATTAGGCATTTGGGAAATACATTATTTGCTAGTTGACTTATTTAAAAAATACAGTTTCGATAGAAGCTTAGAGGGATTTGGAAAAGACAAAAAATACTCATTAGGGTGTCCTAAAAAAATGCAATATTTTTGTTGGATCACGTACCCCCTAAACTTGTTCCATTCTTCGAAAAGAATAAATGGGACTTCATGTTTTATTTCGAAAAAAAAGTTAAACTGCGGTCCTGGGACCTCAAACAGCTGCAAAATGATTATAACTATTAATTAATAATTTGCTTAAAAACAATGAGTGTTTTTCATGAAATAAAACTGATGGTACCCGACGCTAACAAAAAAACGTGACCAAATAAGAATAAAAATACTACCCCTAAGCGTGAAAAACTATCCCTTATAGGGGTCCAATTATCAGATTGTGCATTTTGAAAATTTTACACGCAATTCTTTGTATACAAATGGCTTAGTGCGATATAGGAAAATGCTTCATAGGAAATATCATATTTTCAAATTTAACCCCTATAAAGGTTTATTTGATTTGTATTTGATCTAATTGGGTCAAGTTTATTTCCTCAGCGTTTGGTACCATCAGTTGTATTTTCTGCCAATGACTTATTATTTTTAAGAAAATTGACGTTAATTAATAGTTTTAATTATTTTCGGGGTTGTTTAGACTCCATCACTGCGGTTTATTTATTACATAATGTAATATAATTTATTTTTCAATCAAGTGAAACAAGTTTAGGAGATACGTGATCGAAAAAAACATTGCGTTTTTTTATCACATTCTAATACCCATTGTACTATCTTCAACTGAAATACGGTACACGAGGAGAAGTGTTTCGTAACAACGCAAAATAATAATTTTCTACTGCGTTTCCAGTAGCCAGAGGATAGAGGAAAGTCGCGTTCTGATTGCAATTCAGTTTCACTGACTTAATGTCGCAATTTAATAATCTACCACCGACCTTCTCTTTAGATCGCAGATTGCGAGTGATTGTAATAATAAGAAAATCTCATAATACACAAGTTTAATAATGCAAACCACGAGGAAAATTTATTCAAAGTGAAACAAATATAAATTGAATCAATCCCCATTATAATGTGGATTAAACTTTCAATTACAGTAGAGAACGGAAGTGGAGGCAAAGCGAGGAGAAACGAAACTTAAGAATGTTCTATGCGTACCGTCAAGTTAAAAGTCATTTAATCTATATCTTGGTTAAAAAAAATATACAAAAAAGGCTCATTGATTATTGCGACAAATTTAAGAAGAGAAACCTAAGGGTAAATAACAAAAAATAGTTGAAGTCATACTTGTTTATTTGAATGTAGTTATTTGTATATTCGTATTTTTTATTTTGCCTTAGGCAAAGTCGTAATTTTCATTCAAGTTGAGTTTCAGGCGCTACTCTTCTTCTTATAAATGAACTTAATTGTATAAATTATTACTTATTATATTTATTATTATTAATTTGTAAATGAACTTACTAATAAGTATTTTGGTAAATATTTTACCCATGGTACTTAGTAGGCTAATCGCTCTATAATTAGTAAAGTCACTTTTATCACCCTTTCCCGTGTAGAGTGGAACGATAATCGCCTTCCTTCAATCATTTGGAACTTCACCGTACTTAGCACACATATTGATATACTCGTTCAGCCACACAAACAGATATCCACCACCACTCTTAAGCATTTTAACGGTAATACCATTAATACCATTAGCCTTACCATTCTTTAGTTTCTCAACTGCGGATGTAATGTCGCGGTTATAATGTCGCGGATGTCGATTCTAATTTCGCCACCTCCAACAGGATTGTCTAACGTATCCTGTTCTGTGCCACAGTTGTTATGCTCCATAGTTTGACCTCTATACAATTTCTTGAAACAATCACGCACACAATCTTTCGCTTTGTCCGTATCCCATACCATTTCACCATCAGCATTCTTGATTTCGACTAACTCAGTGCTAGTACTTCCTTTCCAAATGTTCTTCGATTCCCAAAACAATTTCCTATTTCCTTCGAAATCGTTTTTCATTTTTTTATCTTCTTCTGATATGATCTTATCCTTGCTTTCTTTGTCTAGTATTTTTGCTTTTCCGTTTTTATCCCTATAATCATTTTATAGCCTAGTCCTCTGCTCATTACCAAGACCTTAAATATTCAGCTTTCTCAAGTACGCAAGCTTTTTTTCGTTAATAGCCACGCGGATTTCGTCATTCTACCAAGCATCTCCAGTCTTTCTGCTTACAACCGCAGTATCGCACACTTCAGATGTACTCTTTAAGATGCTATCCCGTAGTATTCATGGATCCTTTACATTTTTATTGCTCAATTCCATCTTCCAGTGTTCTCTATGATGTTTTAAATATTTATTCAACTTTTCACGATATACCATTCGTGCTCCTGGCTTCTGCAAATTCATAGAAAAGTCATAGAAAAAATCATAGAAAAGTCAGGGAATTCCGGTAGAAGTCAGGCATTATGAAAAAGTACATAACGGCTGTCCAAACTGGGATGAAATTCGTGAAACAAAGTCATTTTTTTGGCCAATAACGAAAATATGAACTCGATGCGGAAAAAATTACTTGATTTTACGAATTTCATTCCAATGAGAAGGTACTTCGTAGACTCTGGTAAGAAAGAAAGGAGAAAGAAGTCAGGGAACTTCATCATACGGTCAGGGAAAAGTCGGAATTTCGAAATCTGTTTTCGCTTGCCTTTTCTGAATAATGTTACCATCCTGAAATTTAATTAATTCTATGTCCAAAAAACTGATTTTAATTTTTTTTTCTATTTCATACGTAAATTAATGTTCTGGATGAAAACTGTTAGAGGCATCAATGACTGTTTGTAACTTTCTTAAAGGATTATATGAAAAGGTATCATCTACATGTCAAGAATAAAAAGGCAAATCAAAATCTAATTTTTCAAATGCAAAAGTTTCCAAGTCCTCCATGACAATTTCAGCGAAAATCGGAGAAATAACAGAACCTATGGTAGTACCAAGTTGTTGCTTATATAAAACATTCCATTAAATTTGAAATAAGTTGAGCTGATAATGAAATCTATCCCGCTTAGAAACTCTTTTTGATTAAACCAGTGCGTGCTTCAATTTTATCTCGTCTATATTTAGCATTGATTTTTCAGCCAATTCCAAAGCTATACTCGGAAACGTTGTACCCACATCCAAAGAAATTATTACATAGCCACCTGGAACTCTTTTTTGAGTTAACATTTTTTGAAATTCTCAACTATATTTTATATTGTATTTTGAGGTGGCTAGGGAGCCTTTAAGTATCGTATTGATGTTTTGTTCTAAGAATTTATTAGGAGTGTTAATGGTTGAAATAACCAATCTCAAAGGATATCCTTCTTTATGAGTCTTTAATATCTTTTCTTTATGAATCCTTTTCCTTTTGAATTTTTTCCTTTTGAAATTTTTCTTATGAATCCATAACATCTAGCAAGAACCGAATCTTGAATACTAATATCTTTCCTTCTTATTTCCCGAGTTATATCTTTTCCCTAAAAACCTTTTTTCTCCATTTATGAAGCATTTCAAAAGTACTATTTTTGATTTCTTATTTAACGAGTTTTCATGTAATTTTTCAAAACTTTCTTCATCAGAAAATAATTTTTTTATGTTCCTAATGCATTCAGACTTTTTTTATACTAATAGTAATTTTATCCTTATCAGGATTCATTTGTAAACGCTATCTTTGCGAAAATGGGATTATTGGCTCTTAAAATCAGTTAAATTCTAATACACATCATGGAAAAGAGTTTTTTATAATTTCATTTTTCACATTTTTTCAGTTTACCTTTGCTTTTGTTTTTGCTTTTTTCAATGGAAAATTCGCCGTTTAAAGTTGAGAAAATATGCGCCTCGAGCGAAAAAAGATGCGCTCTATTTTCTCTGTATTGGATGTCTTTTTTGATCAAACTTTTCAGACCTCAATTCAACACTGCAGTATTCTGGGAGCAAGTTTTTTTTCTGTGAAATAAAAATTGGATTTTTAATCGCCTTTCGAAGTTTAAAAAACGTGCACCTTGAGCGAAAAAATTCCTCTCCATTTTCTCGGAAGTTAATGGCATTTTTCAATATCATTCTCTTTTTTATCGATTCAACAACTTAGTAGGTAGAAATAAAATGTTTGTGTGTTTTATTTTAAATTGAAAATTGATTTTTTATTCATCTTTAAAAGTTAAGGAAACCTGCGCTTTAGGTGAAGAAATATATTGTTTTTCCTCCATTTTCTCGGGCCATATAATAACATTTTCTAATAAAACTTTTCGCGCATGCATTCAGCACTGCTGTATATTGTGAGCAACCACTTTTTGTCTAAATTGGAATTAAAATTTTTCGGAACCTTTTTCTTACCTCCTGAAAAATCGTCAAAATTGTGTTTACTGTCCTTTCGCAACACCGCCCTTCAGTTATGTTTAATTTTGTAAACGATTACTACTATTATTTTTTATGATTATTTATATACATGTATTTTTACATTCCTATTACACGAGAGTGTAATATAATCGTTCTATATCTCTCACTTTAATTAACTTGGTTTCTTTAACCAAAGTTCAAGATGTTGGAGGATTTTCGAAATGAAAAATGCCTCTTTTATTCCGAGATTCAGATAGATATTTGAGAAATTCAGACTTTTTTATCAAAGTTTTGATAGTTGTCGAGAACATTTACAAACGTAACACATCCCAGTTATAAAAATACTTGGGCAAAATTAAAGAAGTTACATTTACAGAAATGAAAATTCGAGTCTATTCTGAAAACGATGCAACATAGGATGCAATTGAACAGACTAAAATTATTCGTGTCTGTGAATTTCACCAAAAACCCCTTTTTCTTTCCTTTTTTTTTATATCTCGATTCCTTTTTAAAAATTTTGTATCTGTCTTCATCGAGGAGAACTTTCTGTCAGAGGAGCATTTGTCATCAACTCAGACGATTTAGTACCACATGATAGAGAATAAAATGAAAAAAAATCAAAAAATGAAATTCGAATAAATAAATTCTAACCCCGTGTCACTAGCGACTTTTCCATTTCCTCTGCTACAGGAAATGGAAAAGCCAGGGGTACAGTGTCGCTGACAATAGTTAGCTTCGGTGGTGTGAGTAGAAGTTATTAATAGCATATTGAATGAACTCGTTTTTGTGGTCGTTTATTTTGTACACTCGGAAAACGATTTGGTTGATTCAACAAAATTTTTGTTAGTTCAACCGTAGAATATGGTTATTATATGGACAATAAAATATTTGGTTGAGCCACACGGAGAAAACTGGTATGGTCACAGTAACTAAAATTATCAAGTAGCGTACAATACGGATGAATTGTCTAATTTTGTTATTCAGACCTCTTTTATCTTCTTTGTTAGTTCCAAATGAGATAGATGCCACAACCACATGTTTTTAGCTACAGCCTTGTAGCTTCCACCACGACGCCTTTTGTAGCTCATCCTCTTTTAATTGGTGCCGCTTATTTTGCGCGTGGTTGGGCATTCTCTTGATATGGTTGTCACAACCACACCCTTTTAGTTACAGAGTTGTGGCTGCCACAACCACAGTATTTGTAGCTCATCTTCTTTTGATTGGTACCGCTTCTCATCTGGTGGCTTCCACTATCACCGTGTTTGTGGCTCATTCTCCTCTGATTGGTGCACATAGTTACGCAGATTCACCTGCACTAACGTATGTCACGTCACGTCACCATAAGGCCCGACGCCATCATATCCGACCGCGTGCCAAATTGTTTTTTGCGTGCAACAAATATACGGGTGAAAAGTGAGTGTAAGTGCTGGAATGCTGACATATTTGGATATTAACCGTTCATGGACAATGGAGAATCAAGGAGAAATGTGTGCAAAATCTACAGAAATGCAAGATTTTTGAAATGGATGTATGGATGATTGATAATTTCATGTATGCGCGCGTATATGAATTAGGTTGAATATCAGCATTTACAATGTGTGATGCTGCCCTCCCCTCGGACTAGAACCTTGACGAAGTCCCTCTCACAGCACTTTGTGATGAGAGAGAGACGGGTGGGGAGGCT